>JAAXYW010001753.1:0-19185 GCA_036851895.1 Orthonychiurus folsomi | reverse complement strand
CCGAGTTTCTATATGAGCATATTCAGCCTGTGAGAGCTGAGTTGATGCAAGCCTTATGGAGAACACTGAGGAATTCCAGTGACTCCACGGCTACAGTAGCCTTCAGGTAGTAAAAAAGTTCGAATTCACATGATGTTGAACCTTTTTGAAATGTTGACTTTGTTTTCTATAGAATCCTTGGAAAATTTGGTGGAAGCAATCGCAAAATGCTAGTAGAGCCACAGAAACTGGATTACGGAGACAGAACAAGTCAAGGCCAACAAGTCCTTCTTTTCTTTTTGGATCACAAGTCATCTGTGCCGTTACCCACGGAGAAAGCGGTGGAATGTGCATACGATACTTTGAAGTCCAACATGACTGAATTGCACTACAAGAAGCAGGCCTGGCAACTTCTAAAGTCTTATTTAAGTGCCAGTATTTGCACTGATGACGATATTTATCTTTTGAACAAACTCATGCTTCATGGCTCAATGAAAGACCTGGAAATTACAAATATTCCTCTCTACAAATATTCAGATGTGAAGACCAGGGATATTCATTCAACAGCTGTGAGTGGAGTGTTCGTGGCCTCAACAGTGAAGGAATTAAAGAGAGAAGTGTATAATTTCCTTGTGCCCCTTGTTCGTCATTATGGAATGATTTCTGCCTCACATCAAATTGGTCCCTTGGCGGGAAGATGTGGTGGGCTAGACCCGTATGTTCTCCTGGATGCGGCAGCTATTGTGCTTTCCAACGAAGACAAGGAATTATATTCTCCAGTATTTTTTTCGTTGTCCGTCCTCATGAATTTACTCATTAATTTGGTCGGGACCAAAGAACGGGCATGTTCACTTCCTATGATGGAGTACATGACTGAAAAGATCTGTAATTTATGCTACGAACGAGCTTGGTTTACTAAGATTGGGGGATGCAACGCAATCAGCTTTTTGCTGGACAATATGAGTTCCAAGTGGATCTTAGAACATCACATTAACATACTGAAAGCAATGCTTTTTGTGCTGACCGATCTTACCAATGAAGTATCCAGTGGAGCTGTAGAAGCAGCAAAGGAAAATTTGAGCAAAGCCATTAGGGTCTGCGCTGCAATTGACATCGAGCATTTGGAAGCATTAAAATCAAAATCATTCGGGGAAGTTACAATGGAATTTGTACGCCAATTAACAAGCTCAGTCACTAATGTACGAGAGCAATCAATGTTGAACTTAAAGCTGTTGGCTGAACTACAAGGGAAATCATTGTCGGAAATAATTGAACCACACAGAGAAGTAATCGTGGACATGATTCCTCCTAAGAAGCATTTGATTCGTCATCAGTCCGTTCAAAGTCAACTCGGGATATTGGATGGAAATAGCTTTTGTTTGAGCCTACAGCCAAAACTCTTTGGGATTGACTTCACAATTCAAGAACACCGTGTGTTTGCAACAGAAATAATGGCACTTAGTGAAGGAGACGATGCCAGCCTTGCAAAATTGGCTTGTTACAAAGGTGTTGTCAATTTCATTCCAGTCCGAATTGCACTCCTGAAAGTCATAGCATGCGTCGTTAGCAGTGGATCAAAGGATAAAATAGTGGGAATTTTTATGAAAGCAATGTCAAATCCTAATGCGGACCTGCAGAAGACTGCCTTCGAGTGTATGAAGAAATTTATTGCCGAGAATGTTGTTGATCTTGATGCAGTAAGTTTCATTTCTAAACTGAGCAATATTTGCTTCATTGTTTTAAACATGTTCATTTTTACTTATAAATGATTATTTTAGATGAGTGCATTGTCAAGACCAAATCTTATTTCGCTGACCAACGTGAAGACAGTGACAATGGAGGGAATTCGTCAAGCTTCTTACATGTACCAGCTTTTCCCCTCATTGCACAATGGAAAACTCTGGGAGACTTTGCTCCAGATCCTGAGAAAATTCCTTGAGATAGCTTTGCTTAGCCATAATAAGGTGAGCTCTTTGGTTTATAATAGTGCTTAAATGTCTACTTGCCTAATCAATTCCAGTATTAATGGGCGTGTAACTTTTAGCCACAGACGCAGAATAAAACAGGATCTCACGATTTGAAATTAGCAGTTGCAATCATCGACATGTTTCAATTGATAAATGTAACCACTCAGCAGTCAAGATTTTTGGAACCCCTTTGCAAACTGTGCTTGCAAGCCGAAAAGGCTCTCATGTTGAGCAAAGGATGTCCACTTCGTCCACCCCTGATGAAATTTCTTATCAAAGTCCCAAAGGAGTATTCAGATTTAGCCTTCGCATCCCCATACTTGCAATTGTCGGAATGGAATCGATTTTTTCTGTACTTTCTTCGACTGCCTGAATCAGGCGCATTGAGGCAGAGTCTGATGAACAATGACGCAAAGCTAATTGCTTGTCTAAAGATAAAGAAGAATCCGGTAATATCCCCCTCAAGTGGAGCAACAGAATACAGCCCTGCGGAGCAATCGGAGATTCAGTACTTGGCTGTCAAGACAATGGCGATTCTTGGCGATAATGATCCGACTTGGGTGTTGGGGAAACCAGAAATTGTTCAAGCCCTCAGAAATTTGTGGGAAAGTCCGGAATATCGCCAAACTAGTGCCAAAAATGGAAATGTTGACTTGCACACATTTAAAGAACCTCAACTGGTTGCGAAATTACTTCTCAGTTACTATAAGGAGAATCCAAATGACATCGCTTTACTGTTCAACTTGTTGTATGCGTTTTGTGGGAAAACATTTTCACAGTACCAGGTTCGAGCTTTACCACTTTAAAAATACGTGATTTGAATTTTATTATAACGGCGAATCCTATTCTATTGCAGTTTTTGAAAGACTTTTTGGAATATACTGTTACGGAGTATTCTGTAGCATGGAAGCGGCAAGCTTTTTTCAAATTTGTTGAAGTGTTTGAGAACACGGAGTACCTACCGGAACTGAAAGCCAAAATTATCCAATACATTTTGATTCCCTGTATGTCTTCAGCTTTTGACCAAGGTCATGGTGATGAGTTTGTTGGAGGTCCACCAATGCCTGACGTAGACAGTATGGACAACATTGTCAGTGTGCTTTTTGTGAAAGTAAGAGTTTAAATCAAATTTCCTGGCCTTTAATTTTGCATCAATATATTAATGTGCCTTAACTATTCAGGTCATTGACGCTGAAAATCCAAATGCTCAGCCTGACCATGTGAGAATATTACTGTGCCAACTTTCTTGCCTTCTTGTTGAAGTCGCCTCTGCTCATATCCACGACGCTTCTAACAAGAAGCAAGGAACAAAACTGAGAAGACTAATGACATTCGCTTGGCCTTGCCTGCTGTCCAAAACCTGCGTTGATTCTAGCACAAAGTACTACGGGCATTTGCTCCTGTCCCACATTATTGCAAAATTTGCCATCCACAAACGAATAGTTTTGCAAGTGTTCCACAGTCTCCTCAAAGCATCTGTTCTGGAAGCTAAGTCAGTCGTAAAGCAGGCACTCGAGATAATTACACCTGCATTGCCACTTCGAATGGAAGATGGCAACACCATGCTAATTCACTGGACTAAAAAGATTCTTGTCGAAGAAGGGCATTCCTTGTCACAACTTATCCACATTTTGCAACTTATTGTTCGGCACTGGAAGGTTTATTATCCCGTCCGCCTGCTTCTGATTACCCACATGGTGAGCGCAATCCAGAGGCTCGGCTTTACACCTGCGAGTACATTCGAGCATCGGAAGCTCGCAGTGGAATTGACAGAAGTTATCATCAAATGGGAACTAGAAAGAATTAAAAATGAAATTGACGATCCGTCCCCAGTAGAAAGAAAGCCAACTACAACGAAAGGCCTGAAGCACGTGGAAGTAATTAAGAATACATTCGACAAGCAACAGACAGATGCAGTGGTTAATTTTCTTTTGAGAATTGCTTGTCAAGTTAATGAAGCTTCACCAGCGCTTGGATCTCCTGGGGTACACAAATTGAAATGATTCACCTCTCATGATGCACATTTTTGTTTGTTATGAATGTAAAGTTTTAAATGTTGTTCTTTCTTTCAGGAGCTTTTATCTAGAAGATGTGTAAACTTAATAAAGGCCGTCTTAAAGCCGGATGTCTGGCCTAATGTTGACTTGAAATTGGCTTGGTTTGACAAACTGCTTGCAACGCTGGATTCCCCACAAGTCAATTTTCCGAATATATGCACGGCTCTGGAGCTCCTCACTTTCATAATTGATATTTTGGCCAGGGAACAAATTCTGGAGCAATTTAAAGGCTTGCAGAAGGGAATAGCTACTTGCATGACTTGCCAGAATAGCAAGGTTTGTCTCGAGTGTTTCTTTCATTAGAATCTATATTTTTGATGCAATACAATAATGCAACATATTGGATTATTTGGAACAGGTCATTCGCTCCGTTCATAATTTAATGACCAAATTAATGACAACTTTCCCTACTGATTTTCCTGGCGGGACTTCAACAATGGCAAGATGTGACGAACTTGAACCGCTGTACACCATTGTCAGCAAGGTGAGAAAGCTTGGGGAAGACTAGTGAACATGTTTAATTTTGATTTGTACGCTTTAGGTTGTATACGAAGGTTTGAGCAATTACGATAAGCTGCAAGTTGGAAACCCTTCCGCGTTGCTTGGTCCATTGATGATGTTAAAATCAGCTTGCACTGCCAACCCGTGCTATATCGATAGAATTATTACTCCATTTATGAAAGTACTTCAACGGCTTTCAAAAGAACATTTGACTCCAAATGCTCCTGATGCAGTTTGTAAGATTTTCTTATGAGAGTTTTGGCTGTTTGATTTATTTATGTTCAAATTGATGATATTTTTTTGTGATTGGTTTAGTGGCTACGGAGTTATTGATTCTAAGCATGGATTTGGTAAAAAATCGAGTGGGTGTAATGGGCGTCGAAATGAGAAAAGCATTCATTGGAACAGTCCTAGTTAGCCTAATTGAGAAAACGACGGACTCGAAAGTAATGCTGGGAATAATTAAGATGTTGGAGGAATGGATGAAGAACAAGAGTCCAATTGTCATCAATCAGGGGCCAAGTAGTCGAGAAAAATCAATTTTACTGGTTAAAATGATGCAGAATGTGGAAAAGAGGTTCTCATCGGACCAAGAGCTGGTTGGACAATTCTTGGAATTGATTAATTTCATCTACCGCGATGAGCACTTGAAAGGAACGGAGTTGAATTCCAAACTGGAGCCGGCATTTTTGTCTGGACTTCGATGTCAACAGAGCAACATCCGAGCCCAATTCTTTGAAGTATTTGATGCATCAATCCGAAGGAGGCTTCATGATCGTGTCATGTACATTCTTTGCAGTCAAAACTGGGAAGCAATGGGAGCTCATTATTGGATAAAGCAATGCATTGAATTACTCCTGAGTACAGTTGCAGGTAACCATTTTTAAGTTCTAAAAATCTTATTTTATCTAATTAATCATGCGACATTAGATGTGGATTTGCAAACGTCGCCGGCAGATGCTATACTTCCTGGAATTGCGAATGGATTCAATCAAATTGATCCAGTGGACAAGGAAGCATTTTTGAATCAACCAGATATAAAACGGGAACTAATGGAGACTGAAGTCCAGTCGGTGGAAGCGGATTTAAGTTTGCTCCGTACTGCTGATATTGAGTCCGATGAACTCACACAATTATTAAAAACGATTGAAAACTACTTTTTGGAGTCTTGGGATGACCCAACTTCTCCAACCCAAAATCTACAAGCCATTTTGACCACGTATGGAAGAATTACTCGCCTGAGGTTTTCCATTTAAGATTTATTTGTGGATTTATTGCAGGCAACAAGAATTTCAGACTTCGCTTAAGGGCTTGAAACTGAATAGCTATGTAACGGCATTGATCCAGCTCTGTCATTATGACACTTCCCTGGCTGAGAGGACGTGGATATCATTCTTTCCGAGAGCATGGAAAATCTTTACTGAGAAGCAACAAATGGTAAATTTGTTTTGTTCACCATATCTGGGTGTTTGTTATTACTTTTACGTTTCTTTCATGTCCGACAGGCTTTGGCAAGTGAAATGGTTCCATTCTTATGCAGTGGCGTACATGTTGGCCAACGTGATTGTACACCTAGTTCACTCAATACATTTGCGGAGGCCCTCTGCCAATGCATACCTTCAATTTCGCTAAAGCCGTAATTGTTACCTATTAATTTCATTGGCAAATTGTGTTTGCAGATTTGATTTTACTAGTTAATCAATATTACAGGGCTGTAATTTATTACCTTGGGAAAAGTCACAACTTGTGGCACAGAATGTCAATGTTACTCGAGCAATTGGCGCTTGATGTAACCAGCTCACAACAAGTTAAAATGAAGAAGGAAGCTGACTGCTATGACTTTGAACCATCATCGTCTTCATCAAGTCCTCATAGTTACCCTACTCATCAACAGGAAGTCCTCGATTGCTTATCTGAATTGTATGCCACTTTGAAAGAAGACGACCTATGGGCTGGAATGTGGCAAAGGAAGGCAAAATATCCAGAAACAAATATTGGAATTGCATTTGAGCAGCAAGGCTACTTTGAAAAGGCTCAGGCTGCCTACGAACTAGGTTTGTCTTGATTCTACGTGTTCTACTGTGCATTGTACAAAAGTACTTCCGCTGATTGTAATACATTTTTTTAGCGATGTCAAAAGCAAAACATGACTACAACAACGAAGCTGCCCCCTCTTCCGTATTTGCAGAATTTAAGCTTTGGGAGGAGCATTGGGTAAAGTAAGTCGTGTAAAATCATGTTAGCGTTCCATAAAATCGTCTCCGGTCGCACTTAATTTACATTTTGTTGGAATAGATGCTCTAAAGAGCTGAATCAATGGGACGTCGTGCAAGAGTATGGAAGCTCCGCAGGTGGTGCAAATCCTTTGCACGTTCTTGAATCATCTTGGAGAGTTCCAAGTTGGAACATAGCAAAGCAAGCCCTAGCTCAAGTTGAAAGTTCTTGTCCTAAGGATTTTGCTTGGAAAGTCCATTTGTTCCGCGGCTACGTTGCAATTTGTTCCGTTGAGGATCAAAATTTGTCAATTGTGGATCGCTACGTTGATGGTGCTAATCAACTTTGCATCAAAGAATGGAGACGGCTTCCTGCCCTCGTCAGCAATGTCCACGTAGGAATACTCCAGGCTGCTCAACTTGTAAGACAATTAATGGACTACTAAAACAAAGTGACGAAACCACAGGTGTTTCAAATTATTTCATTATTTCAGATTGTGGAGTTGCACGAGGCAACCCAGATTCATCTGGGATTACAACAAGCACGAACAAATTCAATCCATGAAATGAAAGCAGTGGTAAAAACTTGGAGAAACCGACTACCTTGCATTTCAGATGACTTGACTCATTGGTCTGACGTATTAACTTGGCGACAGCAACACTACCAATTTATATCAAATCACTTTGATACTCAAGGCGATCAGGGCCAGGGCCAGGGTGGAAGCCAAACTATGCTTGGGGTACATGCTTCTGCCCAGGTAGGAAAACCAATCACATAACTTGGTTTCTATAGGGATATATTATAATATATTGCACATTGGATTTGCAGGCGATTTGCTACTTTGGAAAGATTGCTCGAAAGCATAACATGACACAATTGTGCTTAGAATCCTTGTCTAAAATATATGCAATCCCCAGCGTCCCTATTGTTGATTGTTTCCAGAAAATAAAACAGCAAGTCAAATGTTACATTCAACAGGCACAGCTTCTGGGCAGAACTGAGCTGACGGAAGCCTTGGAAATTGTAGAGTCGACGAATCTAAAGTATTTCTCTAAGGAAATGACTTCCGAATTCTTTTCTCTCAAGGGTTTACTTTTAGCTCATGTTGGTAAGATTGGAAACTTTGAATTACACCAAACTACTAGTGCAAAGTTATGTTTTGGTTGGAGAATAATTGAATATGTCTATAGGACGTTCCGATGAGGCAAATAAGGCATTTTCAGCTTCATGTCAAATGAATGAAAATCTGACAAAGGGATGGGGCTTTTGGGGCGATTACCTTGAGAGTGTATTTACTCGGGACCCGCGACAAACAGCTATGGGAATTGCAGCCATCACATCTTTCATGCAGGCTTGCAGACATCAGAATGAAAATAAGGCTAGAAAATACATTGCAAAGGTAGTGGATTACCACCAAAGTAAAGGTGTTACGATTTTGTGATAGGAAATTACTACTTGTAATGTGCGTTTATATTATCAGATCCTCTGGCTTCTGATGTATGATGACGAAAAGGGAACATTGTCTGACTCCGTGGATAAATTTGCCAGTTCAGTTCCTCCAATTCAATGGTTACCGTGGGTCCCTCAGCTCCTGACATCATTGGTTCGCCATGATGGTAAAATGATTATCAACCTATTGAATAGCGTTGGTCGAATGTATCCACAAGCCGTCTACTTTCCCATCCGAACACTTTACCTGACTCTCAAAATTGAACAACGGGAAAAGGTAAGAAGCGCGGAGTTTGCCGCCGCAGTAAATTCCGCATCTTCCGCTGGCCAAGTGTCATCAGGGGCTGGTGAAGATGATGCAGCAGGAGGTTCAGCGACATCACAGGCAAACCAGCCTGAAGCTCAAGCCATCAAGGCGACTCCTAGCATGTGGAGGTGTTCCAGAATTATGCACATGCAACGAGACTTGCATCCAACAGTTTTATCCAGTTTGGAGGGCATTGTTGACCAGGTGGGTTGATCTGGGAATTGAGACTGGCTTTGATTTGATAAGTTTTGCAACCAAAATGATGCCCTGTTTTTTTATAGATTATCTGGTTCCGAGAGAATTGGTACGAAGAAGTGCTTCGTCAGCTCAAGATTGGATTGGCGAAATGCTACGCTATTGCATTTGAGAATCGATCATCTGTTATAGACGCAACCATAACTCCCCAGTTGCAGAATTTTGTTAAGAAATTGGTAACTACATTTGGCCACGGTGAGTCTCAAAAGCGCAAGATTTTTAAACCTTCAGCGCGGTGAGAAGAAGAAAACCTTAAATTTTTTTAATTTAAATTTAGCAAGTGTAAGCTCTTCTGGAGCAGGGGCTGCATCACCTGCTTCAAACTCAAGTATTGAACAAATACTCAGGAATCGTTGTTCGGTCCCAGACCCTTCGTTTCAGCAAATGAAGATGCAATTCACAGTGGATTTTGATAGCTCGGTCCCTGGAGCTTCAAAGCTGCATAATCTGATCTCAAAACTGAGGAAATGGATAAAAATCTTGGAAGTTAAAACTAAACTTTTTGCCAAGTAACAACGGAATATATTTTACTGTCACAACTATTGTTTTGTTTTATTGCGCTTCTAACATCTAACACATTCCTTGGATTGTAGGTCATTCTTAATGGAGGACAGATTTAGGTTCCTGCAAAACTTTAGCTCTCAGATGGCTGAGATTGAATTGCCAGGAGAGTTTTTAATTCCTAAGGTATGTTTTCAGTTTGTTTTGTATTAGCATAATTAGATAGATAGATAACTGATTATCAAAAATGACGAAAAGTGAATATCCTCTAGTCTTATTTACTCGAGAAACATTGTGTTTGCTCCTTGCTTTGAGCGAGGAACCCCTTGCTATTTCGGTAATTATAAAGACCATGTGAGTTGCTGATAAGATCTGATTTGTTGACCACATGTATTATTTCTAAGTATTGAGAATAGAGGATAGATAGTGCAAAGCTTTTAATGTGACAATGTTTTCTCTAAATTCCAGCATGTCCACTACTACGTTAAGATTGCACGATTCCAACCACGGATTGAAGTTGTACACAAACATAACACTTCAGCTCGACGACTCTTCATTCGTGGGCACAATGGAAAAGTTTATCCATATTTGATTGTAAATGACTCTGGCCTGTCGGATGCTAGAAGGGAGGAGCGTGTGATGCAAATGACTCGAATGTTAAACCATTATCTGAGCAGGCAAAAGGTCAGACGAAAACCTTAAATTCATTTATTTCAAACCTAAGCGCTTCAAGTCATTTAAATATAATCATTGGTGGAATGATTCTAGGTGACAGCAAAGAGAAATCTGAAATTTACAGTACCGAAAGTGGTTGCAGTTTCTCCACAAATGAGACTTGTGGAGGACAATCCGGCCTCGCTTTCCCTCTTAGACTTATTTAAACACAGTTGTTCCAAACGAGGTGTGGAATTTGATGCAGCGATTGGAAGATATTATGAAAAAATTGCTGCAATTCAGGTGAAGTATAATGCAAATTGATATAGAAATGAATTATAATCTGAAATTATTGTAAGTAGACGAGAGGTGCACAAGTGAGTCACCAGGTTCTTCGAGAAATCTTGAGGGATATTCAAGCCAATATTGTTCCAAGAACAATGATGAAGGAGTGGGCGCTGAACACATTTGCTACACCTGCTGATTATTGGATGTTCAGAAAAACAGTAGGATAATCACATCGCAGCATAAAATGTGACTTACGGGCTGGTTAATATAAACCATTGTCTTATTGTAGTTTACACTCCAGCTTTGTTTGTCCGGATTTGCGGAATATGCATTCCATTTAACAAGACTGAACCCAGAAATGATGTATTTGCATCAAGATTCTGGAATGGTCAATATTTCTTATTTCAAGTTTGATGTTGACGAGGGAAACGGTAGTTATTTCCTACTATTCGCAACGTGACAAATTATCGACAACTTTATGACGGTTACTTTAATTGTTAATTTAGGTGAATTGGATTCCAATCGCCCTGTACCATTTCGTCTGACTCCAAATATTGCTGATTTTGTAACTCCGTTCGGTGTAAGCGGCCCAGTGGTTTCCAGCATGATTTCCTTGTCACGTTGCCTGGTTTACCCAAATTATAAATTGCAAGCCATTCTTCGAGCCGTTTTGCGAGATGAAATGATTTCATGGTTGAAGAAGAAGAAGGAAGATCGAGAGCAGTTGTCTGCGACTGGGACAAGGGAACCCGTTTCATCAGAAACGGATTCAGAGACTGTTATCAATATGGTAACGAAGGCTGTGACTGCGATCATGAATAGACTCCAGAGCTTATCATCATTCGATGGGACAGAAAGCAAAGTAAGATAGCGCCAGCTTAGTTTTGAAATGCGCACGCAAGAAGAAACTTTTAGTGAAACAATTTATTAATCCCTTAGGTCAGCACACTGGTTGCTGCGGCTAACAGCCACGACAATTTGTGCCGAATGGATCCGGCATGGCACCCATGGCTGTAATGCACAATTGAACAGATGACCTGAACTTTTACTTTGATTCTAATATCTTGTATAACTATCTTCTATCTTGTTTGGTGTTTGAATTAATTTAGCATTTTGTTGAACAATAAAGCTCACATTTTACAATTCAAGGTTACATGTGCGCTATTTGAGATGGAAATTCTATTGTTCGTTCACAATATCACCATATGGGACGTCAAATTTATAATTTATATTGAATAATTGAGTGGATTCATCATACAAATGCGTCTCCTCGGATTAAAATCACAGTTTTTTAAAATTACTCGTGTAATCTGGTCACGGTTGTACAATGTTCGAGTTTTTTATATTATCAGAAGCAATTGTTTTGTGCCTCTTGCAATCGACTCAAGATTCAACTTTACCTGACAGTCACCACGAACCAAATTGGTTTATTTCTCGTAATCCAAATGACATACACTTCCAACTCTTCTATAACCAGGAGTATGTTTTGAAATATTTAAAATTCCAATAGAATAAAGTACTTCAAACAGATCAATTTAAACATTTGCAGAAATCCAGATGTGTTTAATGACATCCAAGTACTAAATATCACATCGTTATACGCTTCGGATTTGAAGTTTGGATTACCAGTTGTATTTCTGTTTCATGGACTCATACCAAATATAAAATCCAGCCACGACATTAGTGAAATCAAAAATGGCAAGTAATTGGAAATTTATATTCTATCGTCGCTTATATTGAATGAAAGTAAATTCTGAATCACAGCGTACTTGTCGGCCAAGTTTCCGGCGAACATTATAATGGTTAAATACGGAGAATTGTACAGGCAAACTTCGGCAACCTCTGAGCCATTACTGAATTTGCCAATTTCCGGTTTTGTGAAATTTGATGCACCAGTGATTGGTAAAACGGTTGCAAAATTTGTGCAATTTCTGATTCAAAATAAGGCGTTGACAGGGCCGGACATTATTCACTTGATTGGTTTTAGTTTGGGATGTCAAGTTGTAGGAGAAGCCGCAAATCAAATTAAGAAGCTGTTAAATGTACCAGTTGGAAGGATTTCCGGGTTGGATTGTCCGGGGCAGAAGTTCCTGATAGATAAAACGGATTCCAAATTTGTCGATGTGACAAACACGCATTTAGGAAGACAAAGGAGACAATCAACTGCAATCGGTCATGTCGATTTTTATGTTAATGGCGGAGGCCCAGTTCAACCTAACTGCAACCGGAATATTCCTTTCACCGGTAAATATTGTTAATTAAACAAAATCATTCGTAAGCATAGCTCTTTATCATAGTTATGTATTTGTATAACTGTACATATCTGCGTCTGTAATGCCAAAACAATTTGCAGAACCATATTGCTCCCACGCCTCCTCCATCTACTACTTTGCGAAATCAATTCGAGAAAAGATTGTCGGTTGCAAATGTGAGATATGCGCAGATTATTTCCCGAAATGCCCAAAGGGTAATGATGTCACTTATGGCCAACACGTGTCCAAGAGGTATAAAAGTTTGTAATAGAACATTTCGAACAAGTGTTTAAACGAAACCTCTTTACAGAGTCCGGGGAAAGGCGTACATAAAAATTGAGGACGTCAATTGACAAATTGTACTACTGTTGTCTCCTAAAGATAACGATAATTCAACTGATAATGACGTAAGTCAAATAAACAAACACGAGAGTAGACAATACTGCAGAATTGTAGTTTAATTACAAGAATGTCATTCAAATCGCCAAATGTACCTTGATTGTGAAGCTGCATCTCTATTTCGTTAAATATACTATGTTCATGTTCCAGTACGAAAGATACTATTTCATAAAGTAAGATAGATTTCTTTTGACAGATTGATTTTCTTCATGGACAAATCACCTTAATGGAAATGAAGAAGAATAGAAATAGACGTCTATTTGAAATGCTTTAGATTTTGAGGCAAATTGCCAATTGCCTAACTACTATAATTTCTTCAAACGTTAATTAACCTAAACACCCAACATCCCACTTCCCTTTTTATGAGCGAGAGCGACCTCGACGTTGTCTTACTTCTCGGTCACCAACTGACCTGGAGCGAGAGCGAGTGCGTGGTCGACGTCGTTGCTTTGGTGAATAGCTGCGACTACGACTCCTTGACATGGATCTCGTGTGTTCCTTCAAACGAATGTAAGCAGTTGATCCCTCATGAGAGCGAAGCTCCGAGTCATTCAATTTCTTCAAAGCATCCTTCATATCTTCCATGTGAGAGAATTCAACTAGTCCAGTATTAGAACCATCCTTCTTGACCTCCGCGTAACACACTTCAGCCACTTCCCTGAAATGATCCTTCAGATCCTGCCAACTTGCCCCTGATGGGAGTCCTGTCCATAAAATTATCATCAAATTAATTAAAACCAATCACAACCTCCGTAAGGTACCTCCTCAAAACATTGCATTATGCTTGTAAATTGTATTTGAATACTCATACAAACAATTTACATCAACTTCCGAAAACCACACCATAAGTATCCAAGACTTACAGCTTACTCAAGCCTGATGCAAATTCAATTCAATTCCAAGCCAAATTTGCATTGCAAATCCTCGCGAATGAACTGCACTGCAAATGTGTCCCAACTGAAAGTCTGATTGATTGATCCTGTCCTGAGTGTGCACCGTGCGTGCCTGCCTTCCATTGTCCAATACCTCTTAACACGTTTTAGCATTTATTTACTCTAAACCGGTTTATGAGAGGGTAAACTGAAGTGTCAATCCCTCAATGTCCTGCCTCCCTTTGTTCCCCGCCATTTCCTAGTGTCGTGTCTCATTGGTTCATTGGATTGACCAAGATCCACAGTCAGGTCATGATCAGTGAGTTTGGCTATGCGCACGTGCATGAAGGCACGGGAGATTTATTCACACATATTGCTGAGTGAAACATGAACCTGTAATCACATAGTTGGAGTGAATAAGTAACAAAATTTGAAAAAGAATTCAAAATCCAACAGACACAATTAAACAAACAGGACGGTGTCAAATGATAAATGTCCCAATCCAAAGAATGTTATGCGTTAGGTAACGTGTTACAACGTTAACTTGCATTTTCAGTCATTTCCCAAATGCCTTGGAGACTTTAGCCAAGAAGGAACTAAATTGGAATGTGAAGTAGGAAACGCAAGGAATAAGGATGTACGTTGAATTAGTAGCTTACGCACAACCACCAAATCCAAACCAAAGCTGACAACCAAAAATCGCAAACAGAACTAGACTTAATTAGGACATAAAAGATTCATCCAAGGCGAGTCGAAAACTATGAAAGGCTGTCAAAAGACAGAATGTAAATGCTAGTCTTAATTAAAGATTAATATTCATAGCACCGCATGCTGCACCGAAATCGCAAAATCCAGAGTATGTTAAATGTTAAATAATAATATAAAACAAATGAATGAATGATTAGTTTGCCAACTACAACTGAAATAAATAAAATGTTCGCGTAAAAAGAGATTGTTGAACTCATGCAAGAGCTGGGACGAGGGGTACGGGATACGGCACGCAGAAATACTGACTAATTCAAACAAGAATACCTGAATATTGGTCCAATAATATTAGTTAGAAATGATACATCAAGAATTGGTAAGGGACATGATGGGATGTGACGACAATATGAATGTCATATCTTGAATGGGAAAATTGCAAAATACAAATGAAACCATAAATAATTCAACTCACCCGATACAATGATTCGATGATCCGATCGGCGTTGTTGAAACGGGCGACGATTTCCACCTCCGTGATCATTGTAGCCCCTGGATCCAGAGCCCATAAATTGACCTCCACGACCCCTCATTTCTCCTTTCGGGAACTCGACACGAAGGCGACACCCATCAAACTTATATCCGTCGCGTTGACTTATTGCATCCTCAGCGTCACGATGATCCTCGAATTCAATGAAAGCAAATGGTGGGCCAGTTCTTCCTAAAATTAAAAACAATTGACAGAATAATTTACTCATACTCTCAGCATACATAACCCACATGACTTGTTGCCTGCTTTACCTCCTTTCAAATCCGCAAAGGAAATTTTCCCAAATCGCTCAAAGAGTTCCATGACCTCCTTTCGCTGGACATCGCGCGGAAGATTACCAACGTAGATGCGTCTTGGCGGCATTATCTCTGTAAAAATTACATCTGGTTACAACTTAATTTTAAATAGTAACACCAACATTAAAGTGTGTTTTCGTCGACGAACAACGAAGTGGACATACATTCACGCCCTAGTCTGCCAAAAGCTTTGACTGACAAAATAAGAATTTGGCTGCTGTGTTAATTAATTGAATGCATTACACGAATCCCTCACCTGGGAATGTAAATGCAAATGGAATGACCAACTTCTTCAGGAGTTCCTCCGTCCAAAGACAAGAATAATTGACTTGTTTAATTTTGGAAGCTGTAGTTCTGTCCGTCGTTGTCAATCCTCGTCGGCTGATTGGTATGAGGATAAGAATTTGGATGAGGAAAACAGGCACAGTTTTGTGTGTGACTCGACCAAAGCGCCGGATTCAAACGTAACGGCAAATCAATGGGAGGAAAAAAAAATAGAGTGGTCAAACCCTCACTAGAGGGAGCGGTAATCTACGTCAAGCTAATCGCGGAGAAATTAATATTCGTCACTATTTATTGCACTAACTCTTGCCATCAATAATATTCATTTATTTATTTAGGGAATCCCGTGGTGTGTGTTCCATTTTAGATGTAGCACAATAAGGAAAGGATAAGTACAATAGCAAACACAATAATAATTATAATAAAACGTTAATTCAACGGCGTACGAGCATATGTTTGATATAACTGTTTTATTCAAACCAAGCTTTCGACAAGTCTTCGTCAGGTTCAAGATATTGAGTGCAATTGACGGAATGGTTCACAGCTCTACATAATACTAATTATTATTGCGCCTTTCAGGACAAAATGTTCTAATTTTGCAAAATTGTAAATTTTGAATTTATAGTTGTACTGTATTGCTTTGTATTGAACGACGTATGAGGACAGAACCACTACCTATGCAACCCCTACCTACCATTACCAGTCGCAAGGTATGGCACAAATTAACTGTCAATATCATTGTAACTTCATTGGAAAGAAATCATTTTTGCTTTTACACCAGACCAGCTTGATTGAAGCACTTGAACTGTCGACGTGGTTCTGTGGTGCGAAGTCATGTAACTTTGATGCCCAGGCTATGTATCGAACGGACTATTCGGATGGACCTAATCTAATGTGCATACCTCCGCTTCTGACAAGCTGGCGACAGTAACATTAAGTCTAGTTAGTGCTTTAGGTTTTTAAGAAATTGTTTTTCCGTCTGGCACCCAAATGGGGCTGGCTTTCCTCGTCGTATTTTCATTCAAATTAGAGTCTCTTTCATTGGTACTGGCACTGATTTAATACGTGTACGAGGGTTCAGGGTCGGCCGCGAGTTGGTGCCATCGCCATGCACATTAGTGCTTCCAATCCAGCATGCGGGATTTGCTGGATTGTTGTTGGCAAATTGTTGAGAAAATTACTATAAATCACGGTGAATTCGCTCAAAAATCGAGTACAGGCTATCATTTGTTTTTGGCTTATGAAAAGTGTTGAGTCTGAAAGAAGCATTTTTGGATGTATTTATAAAATCAGGAGCAGTTTGAATGAATGACACTGGAGTTTGTACGTTCTTTGGTCTCGTTTCCAGGCTACTTCTGTGCCAAAGTGAAGTAGGAACCTGAACTTGAGTCTGCTACAAGGTGCTTTTTTTTGTTTAGTACGATTACGAAACGAAATAACACCCGAACTTATGACGGATTCCCTTATTTCCCTTCCAACCGGACTTATTCATTAGGTATTCGCATTTTTTTACATGTGTCAAAATGTATTACACAACACAAAAAATGAACTATTAAAAAACTCTAAAATCTGAATCCGTGGTTACTACACAAAGAAAGCACGATATATATACAGTTTAACATTCCGCTTCCACATGGTCGTGGCGGATCAAGTAAACACCAAATTCAATTATTGGTCAGGATAACAAGGCGTAAAAGTGACAATGTTTTGAACAAAATTCCAAAAATGGAGGTGATCCACAAGAAAGAACACATTTTGCCAAATTCTGGTCTGGGGAAATTGTGAATTTGCCGGATTTGCCGAGCTATTGTAGCATTTGCAACTTCTTTGACCAGATCATTTTTTATGGGGATACCTAAAAGTTCATGTCCCGATACCCAACACAAACACCAGGGAGGAGTTGGAACACCAACAAATTCAAGGAATTAGCTAAAAAAAAACTCTGTAGAAATTAATAGCAAACATCGCTGCTAGGCTTGAAAAAAATCAGGGAGCGCATTACATTGTAAAATTTTGAACACGTTAATTTATCATGAAAAATTACATGCAAGTACGGTTAAAATAAGGCGTTTCTTGTTAAGAGTGGCTTCCTAGAAATTAAATTAGGAATTTTTATAATATGTAGTACCGTACACAAAAAGATCACCTTGTATTTGATCTCTGTTTAGACTTAAAATTTCAATTACGAATTTAGCAAAATCAGAGGTAAAAGTACGTGTCTGTAACTGTCTTATGCTTTCTTAATTTTGCGGGATTTCCAGCTGGATCCCGCAGAGGCAAATCCAGCAAATATTGATATCCCGCAAACCCAATCCCGCACGCTGGATTGGAAGCCCTAATGCACATTCTCCGGTCCAAACCGAATATAGTGTTGAGTAGTAATAACCCCTGCAGGAGATTCCTCGTCACTCTAAAACGTACCTACCTACATACAAAAAAAACTGTCTGTGGTCGGCATCAAACAGGCTTACACAATATGATTTTCACACAATTCGAATTCAGAGGGTTTAATTAGCAGACTCCATCAACAAACACAATCAACTCATTTATTGGACTAACTGCGTTTAAGTGAAGGCCACTATCATACCAGAGTTTTAGTGTTCCGCATAACAAATGTGATCAAGTTTTCTAGTTTCTCAATTTACAAAAAAAAATACAAAACAGGTTTCTCTACAGCGTCTTGCGCTAAGCAATCATTCTATTTGATTACGATTTCAAATTAATATCAATGCTTTTGCTTTTTACTACTCCTACCTGGAGAATCTAGTCAGGCAAAAAGTCATCTTTTCTGAGAAGCTCCCACGCTACAACCCAACCCCCATGCACTGTGTACTACCACTACATTAATTACGACATTATAGAAACAAAAACTAAATGTTAACGCAATGAGCAAATTTCGAGGTGAAATGTGATGGTCACTTAAGAGGTAAACAAATAAAACCTGTCAGTGTCCACTCGACTTCTGAGCAGATTCCATCGCATTTTGACAGGGCCAACCAAATGTTTTCTTACGTTGATTTATTTTATCCGCTCGTTGTAATATGTGTACGTTCCTACAAATCCCTCAAATTGAGCTTACTTCGCTTGTTACAAAGTCCGATCGAAAAGATCACCAAAATCAAACTCAAATCTGTCGGAATTAGAGTAAATGGAGGAAACAAATGGGATCCACAAGTCAAAGACAAGGAGTTCTACACGAGGCTAGCCGCGGATTCAACCCTTGGAATTGGGGAGGCGTACATGGATGGACTGTGGGACTGCGATGCACTGGAGGAATTCAGCTACAAAGTTTTTAAAGGTGGACTCATGCAGAACTTTTTATACTTCCAAAATCGCTTGTTGAATTACTTTCTTCTGAGGCATTTCAATTTGCAAACAAAGAGCAGGGCGTGGGAGGTTGGAGAGAAACACTATGATCAAGGTAATTACGGATTTCTATTATGAATTGACTCAACTGCTTTAAGTTTAGGAGTTGTTCTCACATGATAGGTAATGCTTTTAATTCATTTAATAATCCCTGAAATATACTATTTGATTTATCAGGAAACGAGCTATTTGAAGCATTTCTGGACCCTTGCATGCAGTACAGCTGCGGATACTGGAAAAATGCAGACAACCTGAATCAAGCACAGCAAGACAAGATGGAATTGATTGCCAAGA
>JAAXYW010001752.1:0-19190 GCA_036851895.1 Orthonychiurus folsomi | reverse complement strand
TGCAAAAATTTGGAAAATTTGAAAAATTTGAAAAATTTGGAAAATTTGGAAAATTTGCAAAATTTGCAAAATTTGGAAAATTTGGAAAATTTGAAAAATTTGAAAAATTTGCAAAATTTGAAAAATTTGAAAAATTTCGAAAATTTGAAAAATTTGCAAAATTTGGAAAATTTGCAAAATTTGGAAAATTTGCAAAATTTGCAAAATTTGGAATATTTGGAAAATTTCAAAAATTTCAAAAATTTCAAAAATTTGGAAAATTTGGAAAATTTGCAAAATTTGAAAAATTTCAAAAAATTTAAAATTTGCAAAATTTGAAAAATTTGAAAAATTTGGAAAATTTGGGAAATTTGGGAAATTTGGGAAATTTGCAAAATTTGCAAAATTTACAAAATTTGCACATTGGGCGCGCATTGCATTGCATGTAGTATTTATGCAGTATTTTCTGTAGCCATTATTGCTCGTAAAATGTCCGTGCCTAGTCATTCGTGAGTAAAGCATTTTATAAGATGGGAGGATTCCTCACCTTTAGCAGTAAGCATTTGTTTTTATTCCTTCATAAAACAGGTTCAAGTTACCACTTTTGCCTCAGACGACGGAGAAAAACAATCATCTCACTCAGCCTGCATTGGGCATGAATAACGCATATACTTTGTACCTGAGATAAATAATACCCGGATACAATTACATTAATCATAAAGCATTAGCATAAGAGCCACGATCCGTGTTTGTATCATGTTGAGTTCACTCAGCATGAGCTGCAACAATTATTCCTCACATTATGTCAATTAAATGGGTGGTTCTGGACGTCACTGCACTTCTGCCTCGTCTTATGGCCACTTGGCGTTACGCCCGATTCTCAAGACTCAAACCGTAAAAAAAGTATTCTCATTCTAACATTTACCGATTCATTCGGTACATAACCAGTACACAACACAGTAGCAAAATAGCACTTAAACAAACCTAAGAAAACTTACACTTACAATCTTCCTGGCATGAATGATGAAATGAATGAAAAAGCCCGAAACAGGAATCTCGGAAACTTAAACTTAATCCACTTTCCAGAGTAAAGCATACCTGATTTATGTGAACTCACGTAAGACTGTCAATCAATGCACCCCGACTATAATTAAAGGAAATATTCCGTATCTAGTTATGTTGAACCATAACGGTGGTGCGGTGTGCGGTAGCAGAAGTTGTTTCCTCCGTCCCTCAGGTGTTAGAGTGCCGCTAGAACAATTTTAAGCAATCAATTTGTCATAAGTAAACCTAACGTAGCATTAAGACTGGCTTTTTTTAAACAACACTAAAAAATGACATCCAATTGATGCAATTTACATCTTGCAAATTTATATTTACATAAACACAGAATATTTCTATTACTATTTTTGTTCAAATATTAATTCCCGTCTGCCTTTCGCGTACCCCGTCCCTTCGTCGTGTCCTCGTGTCGCCTTGAACGCAAGTATTTATGGACTCAACAATTCTTTCCACCGCCTTACATTTCATCATCCTGAAATTTGATAGTCCAACACCTTTAATATTTCATTTCCGACCTGGGTGGCCGTTGCCGCCCAGGTTTTTAACAGTACCACTACCACCCATCATCATTCCTCAGTGTTTTACTGTACTGTAACCCACACAGGGCGCTATGCATGCAGTTTCCTGGATAATAATCCAAGTATACATACAAAATACAAAGTACAGGATTGAGCCTACTACACAACCAACAACTCGAAAATTAGAAATTAAATGAATGGGATAGCTTTAATTCAGGGACACGTCATCCACTTCCCACATCCTCTGAATTGAAGGAAAGAGCTTTTCCCGAGCTGTACTGCTGTGCACTGTGGGTTGAAGGATTTCCTCTCCTTGTGTTGTGCTGTTGGAATTGAATTGAGTGACAAGGAAAGGGTTAAAGCCCCAAGACCCGGGTGTCCGTGTTAAGTTTCATATCAGATTACTTACTAAACAAATAGACTCTTGGTTCGGGGAGCGAGCGCCTGCCTCTGTAGCCAAAACCTCTTCCCTAAAATAACACAAGTTGTTAGCAATAATAACAATCACAATGTTTAAGCTGGGGAGTGAGGCATATCCATTCCCACGTAGCCTAAAGGGCTAAGGACCCGGTAATAAAATAAAATATGATACATCAATTGCTTCAAAGCGGAGGCTTTAGTTTATTGAGTTTACGTACGTAAGTTTTTCGATCCAAGCCCGGGCGGGATTTTCATATTTGCAACAACGCAACGCGACAGCGTCCGTGAACCATCGGAGCTGAAAATGTCAACATTTTGATTTGTGTAAGCATAACGGGTTTTAGTAAATACAAATACATGCACTTTATCTACTAATACTACATAGAAAATATTAGTATTATCATATGCTTGTATATTTATACATATAACTTAAGAATTGTGAAGTAATGATTTGCATAATGCATTGAGGTGTTATTTTTAGTATAGTATTTGAATTACACAGCATCGCATCGCATATACATAAATACGTAAGTTCAAGTTATAACGTATTGCAACTAATGGGTCACAGTACTTTTAAGTTGAACTTATTCTGAACCTTTACGATCCTAATGTCGATATTATTATTACAATTACGTCGAAGCGGCGGCGGTGTAGTCACCAGGCGCGGGGCGGCGCTCGGGTTTGTTAATGGTGTTGAAATCCATTCTCGAACGTAGCCGGATGAACGTTAGAGCTCTTTATGCCGTTAATTGAAAAATAATATTTGGAGAGGATGAAAAGGGGAAAGGGTTTTCGGCTTGGCTGGGAGAGAATGTCCTCGTAATATTATAATATTATCCGCCGTGTTAACCCTTTTACCGCCCTGGTGCATGGTGTGGTGGCCCCGTATTCACACCTTGAGTCTGACGCATTTAATGGGCTTACTGGGTTACACGTTATTCTACGACAGCAGCGGCGACGGCTTCGCCCATTCATTTCCATGTCGAGATGGGAGGAAAACTTTGATGTAATCTAAAACCCATATGCAAACCCAACGAAGATATTATAATGACTGAGGATGTCCAAGTTATAGCGAGGGAATATCAAACGGAATATAGGAAATTTGCAAAATTATTGCTAAAAGAATCGCAAATTTAAAATTTGTATTGTAGTGTTTTGAATTTCAACCATCGCAATTCCTGACTGACGCAACGAGACGGCAAAATAAGTTTTCGAATTACACCAACGCGTATGTAATATTTCCTCCTGAATTTAGTGCAGATTTCGACAAAATTCGCCTGATAATTTTCTAATTTGTGAATAATTTCAATTATACACAATTAAAGCACTGTGCCATGTAGTTAGTGCTTCAAAATATTCATGAGCAAAAAAAGCCTTCACTATTTAAATAATGGCCTGGGGGCATTTATCCGTTAATGAAACGACGCCCATACTTAAATCCCATTAATTAAGGCATCAGTAGTTGGCCCATAGCTGGCAATTAAAAGAGAGCTGGAAGGAGAGCAAGGTTTTTCTCAAGATGAAGTCGTCATTGACTCCAAGACGTCGACAGGGGAGGGCGGGGAAAGTTGGTTGCTTTGCTAAAATCAACTAATAGACCGACCCACCGTACCTTTGCCTTGTCGTACATTGAAATCCATCTCGTTTTCACAGTCTCCCCTCCAAATCCTGAATACTTTTCAATTCCATTGTTGTGGAGTGAAGCAACAAAGGGATTTTACGGGGCGACAGTTTGAAAGGGGCTCTCTCTCCTTGCCGCGGAGCGGAGTTGGTATTCAAAATTAGCTGTGCTATTCAATGTTCATTGAGTCTTTTTCCTGCAGTTGACTACGACTACTCAAAGACAGACCTAACTCCCAAATGGTTAGTTTTTATTTTGAAGAGAAGTGAAAAAAAAAGTGAAATGGTCTCCCCTGCTGTGCCCCACAAAAACCAGAACGAATAAATGATGTCTTAATTACATTCAAACTGCTGCGCCGGCATCGTACGTTACGTACGTATTTGTATTTGGATTGGGTTGGAGGGAGGAGGACAATGGGATCCAATGTGCGGGGCACTTAAACTCATTCACATCCAATGATACCCGCCTCCTTTGACAACCCGTACAACAAATAAAATGCCGGTCTGACAACAATTCATTCACTGACTGACTACTCTCATACCATATCAGCCTTGCTTTACATTACACATATGTGGATCCACACAATGGGAACATCATCGAGTACAACTTGCTCATTCCCAGGATACTCGATCCACTGGGACATTAAATTGGATTAATATACCAATGCTAATTTCTATGTGCCACAAAATGTATATGTAGATTGATTTCATAATTTTGAGATATTTTTTTACACTTTGATACCTATTGCGGTCGGTAATATTTTGTCTAATGTTATGAAATGCATATTGCATATTATATTTGAAAAAGTTGAGCAATTACATGGGCATTTGCTTCGTAATTACGGGCTTTTTTTACCAAGCTGTCTTTTCGGTCGGTAAATTTACCTGGTGGACTTAATTATCGTAATTTTAATTATCTATAGCAGATGCAAAATGCTCACAATGTATTTAAAATGGTGGTGTAAAAAATAGGCAACAATAGCCGAATAATCAAATAATGCATGTAACAAATCCAACGGCAATAATGTCTGCCTGTGGACTCAACAATCTTTCTCAATGCTCCCAAAATCCCCCCTATATTTAATGCAATCCATCAATTCCGGATTGGATTCCAGTTGAGAGTGTGGTGGATCCATTGGAATCCAAAACCGGGGATGATGGGGAAAAAGCCCTCCATGAAACTGAAAGTTATCCACCCGAAAATATCGTTTTGGTGATTGGATGGCCCCAGTAATGGAATGGGCGTCGTCAGCCGATTTGTATTATACAGAAGAGGGGGGAAAAGATACCCGTGATTTGAAGAGGGGGAAAAGAAAAACCTTTCCACGTACGTACGGCTACGGCATAGCACCGGAGATGTAATCGTGTGCAAACAAAGGGATTTTATATTTTAAAGAAAATGTCCTAGGAATGGGTGTCTGAAAATTCCACGATTTTATTCATCTTGTTACCGTAACGTATTTTTTTTAGCATCTAACCATAGCAAAACAAGTATTATTTCCCTTCCGACATAAGACCTTGATTCACTTCACTCCATTTATTTGCTCACACTCAATTCCCGCACCTTCCGCCAGTAAAGTAAACTTATTCATCCATAAAGACACCGACACCGACGACGACTACGACGCGACGACGGCGGGAAAAGGGGAAGAAAAAGAAAAGAAAATACAAACCACACACGGCACTGGCACGGGCGCGACGCGACGACGACGGGGGAAAGTCGTCTGTTGACAAGTGGATTTTTTCCAAGCAATCGAGTTTTCTTTCCTCCTAAAAGTAAGATCCTTTTCCGGTCCCACTTTGAAGAGAATTGTGGAATCATGGGGCGGGAGCACGGGAGAAAATAAGATTTGAAGACACTTCAATGCAGGGAAAGGAAGGAAAAAAAAACTCTTCTTATATTCATTCATGCAAATGTCCGAATAAAACTGTCGCTTTAAGGGTGAGTCGTCATCTTTTACTTGGATCACAAGGGCATATGTTACTGTTAAGTAGGGGAAAATCATAATTATGCTTGTGTGCTGATGTAGGCATGGAAATTTTCTGTTGCTAAAAAAAGTTAAAAAACACGACTTTTTTTTAAAAAAGACGAAAATTCAGTGATGGTAATATTTTTTAGAAATTAAATTTGAAAGTTTTTTTTTAAAATTTGAATGGGATATGTGACTAGAAATCAAAAATTAAAGCCAAATTTGTTGTACAAGATGAGATGGAATGACGCTAACACTTGACGCAGTTTTGTTGTGGAAATTCTTCCGTGTCATTTGATTGAAGTGGTGCCCTGCGAATTGGATTGTTGTTGATGCAGAGTGCAATAAGATAAAAGGAGGCATGGAAAGGATCGGATGGGACTGCAGGGCGATTGGAATCGGAATTGGAAAAATGATAATTCCAAGTTGGTTGTTTTTGCGAAACTGAGAAGAGAACCCAATGTTGGGGAACGGGCCCCCAGGCACTCGTTATAACTTTTATAGACTATTGGTTCCACGGAATTTTGTATTGAACTTTTTGGTTGGGACTTTGGGCATTGGAAAATGTTTATTGGTTGGGTTTTTGGACTTACTTGCCTTTGTTTTTAGTCTTGATTTCATCCACCGATCACTTCTAAGTTGGAGATTCGGTCAGAATGGATCACTCCTTGGAGGAATCCAGAAAATAAACGAATTGGTCACTTGACTCCTGAATTATTGAGAAACTTCCAATTGTTTCAATGATAATTCTAATTCCGAGGTTTTGGATTTTGAGTATTGAGTTCTTATGGTCTTTTGACCGAAAAGTTTCAATACACGCGCTGAAAATTTCAAAAAATTAACTCGCAGCATTTTGATTCTCATAATTGCCCCATAATTCCAAAAACGATGGTAAAAATGACACGCATAGAAAAGAGTGCTGGAAATTTTCCAATGTACTGTTTGAATCTCACGCTAAATACATATCACTCAGGATCTCTTAAAAAATGACAATTCCAAAAACAATGACAAAAATAACAATGACTTCAAATCCTGACTTTGATTTTCCTTTGAAAAACAGATCCTGTCATCTGAATTCCCAATCAGTGCGTGGCATGGCAAGTGCAATGGCCTGGAGTGTCAGTGCCTGAAGATTTGTTTCCCTCCTTAAAATATGCGTTTGTGTTTGAAAACTAGTGAAGGAATTTGAAGGAACAAATGGATGGAGGAGAATGATATTTCTGACATTTATGTCCCCTTCGTTTCCCTCTGCTCTGACATGAAACCCAAAGGAAAGTTGTTTCAGTTTGCTTGGATGACGACGACTCCTAAGGATCCTAACATGGGGTTCCAGTGCAATATACCCCTGCTGAGGTTGTTACCTTTTATTTGAGAAAAATGAAGTGACTGGATCAAAGGTGAGTTGCAAGAAAAACTAACTTTTCATAAAGGTTTCACTCTCTCCCTTGTCCATTCCATGGAACAAATACAAATAACAGGCTTCATGATGTTTAAGGGTCCCCCTGCCCTTCTAAGGTCTCGTCCGTCTTCTGTTGAAGTCAGTTGTGGAATTTTAAAAAATGTCAAGAACCGAGGTTTCAAGCAAAGATTTCTGGTACATTATTGGCAAACCGTAAATAAATATTTGCAAATTGTTGCAAGATTTTCACTTAGTATTATTGAGTTTGCACAGGTAAGATTTTTTACACAGGTTCAACCTGATAAAATGGGTTTACATTTTTGAATTCCAACCTCGACCTCGACGTTGACCGGCGCGGCGCGGCGACACAACCCAGCTTCAAAACGCGTGTTTGATTCCTTAGTTTTGTTCAGATTGGAGGAACACGGTGTCATAGGTTTGTCTCCTACTTCATCGTGTCATTGTCATTGTCAATCCCAGATGGATTTTTCCACCCAAAGACGAACCAAAATCCAACCCTCTCAACAATATTGTCCTTAAAGATTTCATGGCACGGCACGGCACGACAAGGTCTGCAATCCTGCAGCAAACAAAGCATGAATGAATTCAAAAGGACATAAGATTCAATGGAAAGAAAGATTTCAAAAACTTGACTTCATTTCACGTTCATTTAAATACAATAGCCAGAATTGTGAGTGAACAGTGCGTAGAATGAGGGCGGGGACGTTGTTACTCGGAATTGGAGTTGAAATGTGGAAGAGCGTGCCCAAAACCAAACCGTGAACTACTTTTCCACAATTCTTATTTTCAATTCAAAGGCTCTTCACTCGGGTAATGATGATGATGACGTCTTTAACATCATGATTTAAGAAACTACGCAGCCCCGCCTCCCGACCCTTTGAAAAACATCTAAACTTTGGAAACTGAATGGATGACCGGACTCGAGTGACCTTTCTTAAGTTCAAACACGTATTACGTGTCAAATCTCTTGAGGATTTTGAAAATTGGGCCAAATTATTTCAATTTTTACTTTTTTGTAATAATTAATCGACAAAAACTCACAATTAATGATAAAAATCCGCAATTGTTCTCCTTGTCACAGTTTTATCTCATGAATGCATAATAAATTAGTATAAATTAGCAAAATTACTTCCTGAATCATTACTTACTACTGATAAATTATTTACTGCAATGTGTAATTCTTAATTGTTGCCAATTAAGTGGGTGGGGCAAATCCCTAACATTCTAATGAGAATACTAATCTCGGAATAATATTACCTGACTTTGTGCCTACTACACGCACATTTATAACACTAATTACAATGTTATGCAAATTCAAGCAATAAATTATTCAAATTACAAATTAACAACAATAATAGCGCAATTAAATACTGAAGTCTCACACGGATACATATCCTGATTAATGCCCGGTGCACCCACCGTACCGTATCCCCTGTCCATGTGTACAACAGTAATTCATTGTATTCCTTTTCCAATTAAGAAGGTGGGGGATCTCCACTAATTATTAAAATGGAAAATAATAAGTTGCCTTTACAACTAATTAGAACGTACGTACTCATTCTTCAAAGTCAGCAGCAGCCTTACTTTTATTTTTTCCAATGCATAGTACATGCTATTCGAAGCAAAGCATTATACTGTGTGTGTACCGCACAAGTAAGTATACAATGCATCATTCCTCGTACGTTGTATTTGTCCAATTACGATTTAACAAGGAGTTGAAGTGTTCCCCGTAGTAATTATAATGAGAAGTGACAGCTTCCGGCGGATAAAAATCAAGGGGGAAACAATACATTGTCCTGCGAGGAGAGCAACCTCCCACAGGAAATTAGGTTAAAATTATTCTTTTACACTTAAAAATGTGTGACATGCGTACAAAATGTTAATTAAACTGTCCTTTCTCAATTCCAATTAGTTCAAAATTAAGGCTCGTAACATCCCCAAGTTAGTTCCTTCAAATGGAGTATGCACAAAATGAGATTAAAAGTGTGAAAATTAAGGCAATTGGCGCGGCGCAGCCAGCCCTCCATGAAGGTATGTACATACCATGTATGTATATGGAATACTACTAATAATAATTTTTTTGTAACAATGCAATGCAAATGCTTTGGTGTCCATTTACATTTCAAAACAGTCATAGCAGCATAGCATATAACACCTTGACTCGTTCCATTCCTTTCGTCATGCCCATTGTTGATGTGCCTTGTTAAAATTTCAAAGTGAAGGGTTCTAAAGATGTGTTATTCATCGGAGAAAAATAATAACAAACGTACGGATAAAGTCATGGAGTTATTATAGTTGGTTGGTTGGGGGTCTTCACACGTACGTATGACTACGACGCATGTACATCAAAGTTTAATTTCCGTAGCAAATTAATTCGACGCACTTGGAATTGAGCTGGGCTTCGGGTGTTGTGGCTGTGGCGTGAGGATCATGATGGATCCCAAAACTCCCAACCCGCTCATCCATTTATCTCCCCCTCCTGTTGAGGTCCAGTCTGGGGAAATCCTCACAAACACTTCTAATTAATACATGGCACCCGGAGAATCAAAATGTAATTGTAGCTGTCCCGAATTCCCTTTTTTTGTACTGGATTAGGATTTATGAGAGGTCGGATTCCAAAGGTTAATTTGTAGCACAATATTTAGTTCAGTGTAGGAAATCCTCAAATTAAGATACTTTTTTAAATTGGAATCGGAAAATACGAATGTATGGAATTGGCAATGCATGTAGTACATAGGTATGGGTTTTCCTATATTTAATTAGGCGACTAAAAATAAAAGAAATCATTTTACGTATGAAGGGTTGCGCGGAAAAGGGGCCCATAATTTTAGTATTTTTTGATTACATTTTTTTGTCAACTAACTTTTTGAAAAAAATTGTAAATTTTGCCCGAAATTAGAAAATCCCAAATGTCTTATGGCGACCAACATTAGAATCGTCAATAAATTATCATTAGTGTAGCTAGGGAGAATTCCCATGGAAATCCTCAAATTAAGATACTTTTTTAAATTGGAATCGGAAAATACGAATGTATGGAATTGGCAATGCATGTAGTACATAGGTATGGGTTTTCCTATATTTAATTAGGCTACTAAAAATAGAAGAAATCATTTTACGTATGAAGGGTTGCGCGGAAAAGGGGCCCATAATTTTTGTATTTTTTTATTACATTTTTTTGTCAACAAGCTTTTTGAAAAAAATTGTAAATTTTGCCCAAAATTAGAAAATCCCAAATGTCTTATGGCGACCAACATTAGAATCGTCAATAAATTATCATTAGTGTAGCTAGGGAGAATTCCCAAACTACTTATGGTGGTTTACATTACGCAAACAATGTTGTATCGAATTTGTAGAGCAACAAACACCCTTTTCAGGTAAAAATTATGGGCCCTTTTCCGCACATGTAAATGCATGTGAAACTGAAATGTGGTTTATGATTATCCAAATATTTTTGGTGAATAAAATTATAAATATTTTTGCAAAGTGACTGGAACAGGTAAGGAACTCCCCCTCAAGTGCCCTCAACGAGTGTGTATGTCAATATTTAACTACTCCGCCTGATAATTTAATGGTTCCTAAGTGTTATTTGATTAGCGTGGCAGTAGGGGGGCCTTTGGAAGAGGGAATGAAGTTTCTTCGCTCCGGGATCGAAAAAACTAATTTCCAGCATCCTACATGTACTTTACCGTCCACGTCCGTCCATCCGCCGTCGTCGTACTTGAACTTTCAAATAATAAAAGGTTCATTCCATTTCCATAGCTTTGCTGTTGTACATACTATGACGACGACGCCAGTTCTAACCACGAATGGATTGGGAAGAGCTATTAATATTCCCATTACGAAGTTTCTCCGTTCTCACAGTTAATGTTCTTCCCATAATTAGATTTTCACGTGCCTTTTGCAAAGGAGAATCCAATTCCAAGCCACGTAGGTATATGCATGGTTGGAGTTTGGAGTGATGCCATGTCATCTTTGCAGTTTGCAAATTTTTATCGCCGAATGTGTGTTTTAAGTACGGGAACCAGCAATAAGGACTCAGTAATAAAAAATTAAGTGAGACATTTTTAATTGTGTGTGGTATATGGGATCCATGACCCGTGTTAACGTACGTGGGTGAATACCACCAACCAAGAATTTTAAGCTTTTAAACTGTATTTATCATTTCTCGCCATCTGATAATAAAATAGAATAGGAGTTGGAAATTGTGCCAAAAATTACACAGTGCAAAAAAATCCAGCTTTGTTGCACATGTCGGATAAGAAGAGTTCATTTACGCGTGTATTTTGTACATACACTTGCTGCACGCATCCAAGGAGAATGACAAATCTGTAAATTATGCGTTTAAAATTGAAGAAATGAGAAAAATACGACGAGGAAGTTAAAAAATGAGGGTGTGAACAAGGGACACTATTTTTTGTGAACAAAAGCTTTTTTTATGCATGAATCCCCATGCCACACATAACGTAGAAGAAATCCGACGCCGCGTCGTGCCGCTCGCGCTCCCTCCCCGAGTAAAAGACAATGTGACAAATGGGGAAGAAGATTTTGGGTAAAAAGACATTTTGGAGCCGAATAAATATTTCTCTCCCATGACTTGTCACGAACCAAAGTTTTCCCTCCTGAATAACCCGTAAGGAGTTGAAATATTACTTGCTTAAAATAGTAATCAAGGAGTCCATGGCCCAACTGCCTGGAGTTGGCACGCGCCAGCCAAGAATGATGACTCAACCAAAAATCTGCTTCCCGCGCTGCGCTTCCTCGCGCCCGCTCAGTAATTTATTACACCTACTAATGCCTAACATCCCCGCCATATTTATTTTGGTCACAATTCCTTTTACTTTTTTTTTCAGGATTCCTTTCCCCCGAAAAATGAAAGACAATTTTCTTGGGTTTCCGCGGGTATAAATCATGGCATTTGCCTGCTCTGTGCCCCGTGCGTGCTTCTATGCAATACAAAATCCGTGCATGCGCAAAACAGCCGTTTGCTCCTTCTTGCTGCTCGCTCTGCACCATAGCCATAGCCATGATCAATTACATAATTAAGTTAAAGAATTGGGTAAATAAACCCGGGTGTTTACCCAGGGAATGGCTCACTATTAAAATAATTGGAGGCCGGGCCGGGCGGCGGGCGGCGGGGTAGACGGATCCGGGATTCGGTTCCATCCAACGGAATGGTCGTTCATTTCCTTTCCCCAGCCCAGCACAGCACAGCAACTTTGATACATTTCCGTGTCCGTAGTCAAGAAAAATGCTTCAAAATTGCTTTGATAATGGATTCGGGAGAGGAGGGAGATGAATAAGGATGAGTTGTGCTTTGATGGGCCTCCTGCCAAATTGTCACTTCCGCTCTCCCGTTTGCCGTAGTAGTCTCTCTCTCTCGACTCACTTCCTTCCTTCCGGCGGGAGTATTCAAACTCAAACTCCCGCGCCCGCGGCCTCGGCCGCGGATTCATCCCTCCACAAATAGAGTCAGGCCGTCGTGTCTTTTCAGTTCTCCATCATTCACTATAACATAGAATGGAAAAATCCAGTTCATTCTTACTCACAAATTTGCTCGGATCATGATTTGATGCTCGTTTTGGGTTTGGGAACTAAAAAAAATGGATATTTCACGGCACGGGCGGGTATTAGCTGAAGCGGAACTTTACTTACGGATATTTCCCAGGCTAAGGCTATGCTCCGAAAATGCATTGCATAGAAAAAGTGATGACGATGATTCCGTGGTCTATGGCATGGGTATGGCATAGCATGGGTAAAAAAAGAAGATCGATTCCCCCAGCCATTATGGGGAGGATCAAATTCCTGAGGATCCGAGCATGTCTGCTGCTGTTACCCGGGTCCGGGCTCTTTCCCCACGACCATCCACTTAATAGAGGAAATTAGCTGAGAAAAAGACCCTCCCATCAACTCCCTTGGATGACTCCCATTATATTACTTGCTTTGAGATGGGAAATTGGAAAGGACGGCACGGCGTGGGTAAGGGAGATTTTAATGTCCTCCTATCCTGAAATTAGATTCCCTTCTCTTCGTTGACTCTGAGAATAATTCGGAGGAGTCGGACGAGACGAGGATGTAATTTCCTTCCCTTCTGCGGGCGGGAAGCGGTGGGTGTGTGGCAGCAGCAGCAGCAGCGGGAAAGTCAAAGTGCTGAGTGGGCAAATGGAACACTAGGAAGGTAATCGGTGGAGGATAAACGAAGCGTGTCCATTTCCCTCCTCTAGCCGCCTATGTATTTGCTCTCTTAGACTTATTTCAAATCTAATTTTGCTGAGGAGTTGGCAGCGAGGAATGATGACACTTGAGAGTTGAGCGACGGATTTGCTATGCCATTTGATAGGCTTTTAAGGGTAGAGATGCCTGCATCGGGAAAGTGCGGAGGTCAGCAATGAGGGATTAAAGGTGGGAATTGAGAAATAGAAGGAGTCAGCTTGAAGAGATGTATATTACCAACGGATTGCGTATTATTGTCAAATTATTTGTTTGTAAGTAAGAAACTATTACTCAAATCGATAGGAGTAATACTATTTCCTGATTATTCAAAAACGTGTCTATTTACTATTATAGAAAGTAGAATAGTAAGTATTTCAAAATAAATATTTTTGAAATACAAGTGAAAGAGGATAGAGAAAGTCACTCTTGTAAATAGACTTTCTGAAGCGTTTAACTTGTATAAACTGCTGCTGGGCTCGCGAATTGTAGTTAATTAAAGTATTTTGTATCAATTGCCATTTTTTTGTCACTACAAACATGAAGCGGGTGTATGTATTAAAAGATGAATGAGTAATAATAACAAAGAATTAATGCACTTTTAAAAGGAATCAACGTAACGTCAAATTGCCTCAAAACCTTGGGCTTGATTTCACCCACTAAACTGAGTTTATGTTAGGTTGGTTTGATTGAAACGTTGGGTTGATTTTGTCTGGAATGAATCCAGGTAATAAAAATCCCAATCCGCTCCCCGCCATGACACGTCCTGGACGGAGCGGAACGCAAAGGGCAGTAGAAATCGCATGACTCTTGGATGGATAACCCACTTAACCCATTCCATGCTCAGCACTCCGGGGGTATTTCTACCGGGTGAGATGACTAAATAAATGATTCGTGACACTCATTTTCAGTTAACGTGTTTATTCACGGAGCGATCTCTTCTCCCAAGATGAGATGGAGAGAGGAAAAAAACCCCCATGCCCATGCTGTCCCGGTGTGAAGTTTTTTTTTATATATCATCTTCTCGGAAAGAATCGTTTATTCTCCCCTGCCGTGGCGTCGTAGCTAAAACCCCTCGCTGAGATCCTCGTTTCGCTTCATTACTTAATAATATCTGTGTTAGTCGACGCTCAACAATGGTCCGTCAGGCGGTCCCCATCCACCATCATACATAAATATAAATTCAAAGGGGGTTTCAGCAAAAGGCAAAGGGTTACATTTTTAGTCGTATTACGTATTAGTTGTTTTTCTTCAAAAAACGTATACAGATTTTGATAATTTGAACAATTCTAGCACTTTTTTAGCTTTTTTAATATCAAAGAATGTCGATAAATACAAACAAGTGGGATCATATTAATGAAATGATGTTTTTTTTAACATACTGAGGTAATAGATACACCCTAGTGTATTTAATACGGCTGGAAAGATGATGGAGAAGCGGATGTCATGTCATGGCCTTTATGAATTTATCCTGGTTGGTTGTGGTTGGTGAAGATGCTCCCTGCAATTTGTATTGCAGCGAGATGTAACAGTATGTTCCCTTCGAGAAGAGTTACTGAAGAAGTCAATCCATCACCAACTTTGGAATTTAAACTCCACACTGTCTTCCCCTAGCAAATTTTATAGACACCCCTCCTTGAATTTGAATTAAGGGGAGAGAAGGTGCAAAGAATGTGTTTGAGATCATTAATTTATTTGAATATTTAACTACAGCAGCCCCCAGGCTAAGGTATATGTACATACGTAACGTGTGTCACATTTGAGATTATTACGTATTAATCAACGCGGATTTTTTTTGGAAATTATTAATAAATTATTGATTTGGTCAAATAAGGAGAAGGTGAGAAAGGGGACGGGCAATTGCTGAAGTTGGAAAAGGTGTGCAAGTCCATATTTGTATATATGTGTGTCATTTTTCTTTGAAGGATAGCCACTGATGAGTGTAGTGTTAGTCTGCAGTGCCTTTTGCGTTATGACTTGTGAAATGAAGATAAGACGCTAACGCTACTGTGCAGAATACGGGAATTTGATTGATTGGACGTTCTTGTCCAATTTATTAAAGGAGGCAGAAAACAATTATTCCTTCTTTAGTCTCAATTGATTTTGAATTATTAACGTTAACCAACCAGTTTGTGCATTCAGAGTCTACACAACACAGAATGAGACTTAACACCTGATTTTCTAACCCAGAATCTATGTGGAAAACGTATTGCGTGTTAACATTAAAAATCAATTAAATCCAAAACTTGAGCTCACTAGAAATTGTTAAAAATCTCTTTCTTACAACAATGATCAAAAATTCAGAACTTATCAAATTTAAAAATCAAATTACTGCAAAAACTAAAGACATTAGGACTCACATTAAGAAAATCTATCCATCATCCTTCCATCTAAGAAGGTGATTTGCATTTTAGCTAGCCAAAGCCAAGCCAAAACAGATTTTGACAAGGAAATGAAGTCGAAGGGGAAAAACAAGGCAATCAAAAAGGGATATTCCTCGCTCCTTGCCAGTCAGTCACAAGTTTTAAATGAGCTCAATTCAGCACACCCTGAATAAGTCATCATAATCAATCATGGCTGTAAATGGAGTAATATTGTTATGCGACGCGAACGCGACGGAGGATTTTGGGCCGTGCCGTGCCAAGTTATGGGGATAAATGGCGCTGTCGGTCGGGCAGGCAGGCAGATGCTTTCGGAAGAGGGACTTTTGAAAAGCGACACGGACACGTGATTCATTGACTTTAATTCGAAGACGGAACAAAAGGAAAACTTTGCTTTGTGTGAACCCGGGTCTCTCCTGGAAGGAATCAATTGTCCATTTAGTTTCCTTTATTGAATGAACAACGACGACGACCATGAAATAAGTCCCGTCCGGAAAAGGACTTCATTATTCTGAATGAACTTTCAGCAAAAGCGGTACAACCCGTGCTATTATTTACAACAAATCCTACGGGAAACACCACGAGCGGGAATAATGGACAAAAGTTACTCCTCAGTGAGCATGGATTGTTCGGACTTACGACGCGACGACGACGGCAACAAATGGACAAATCCTGTAGTTTGTGCTGGGCAACCATGCCATTGAAGTTGACCTTTGTCGTCCAACTTGTTCTTCTCTATTATTGACTCGTCGAGCAACTCAATAAAATCATGAACTTCCAATGGACAAGGATGGGATGGATAACAAGGGGAAGTTTATACATGGCGAATGCCTCATAGTGCAGCAAGACCAGCCGTGAAAGCATTCGATTGTTGAAGAATCAATCCATTTCATCCACTCAAAGATGTTTTTGTGACAGGCTACTACTAAAATCCCCGTGTAATTTGTTGCTTGTGTCCATGCAGGCGCTGACCCAACTAATAGACTTGAATTGCAGCAGGCTTAATCGGAAATTTATTATACCACTACTGCTTGGGACGACGCGACGGAACGGAATCATAGGATTTTGATTAAACTAAAAAAAAACCAGCTTGCATTTTAATTTGACGGTTGCAATTGAAAGGTTCATTTTGAATAAAGTGCATTTTTAAGTTAAGAGATGCACACAAATACTTCAAATCCACCCAGCTGATTTTTACTGTAGCCCAAAGGAGTCAACAATACTATAGCCTTTGGGCAGATTTATCAATCATTTCATTTTAAGCATTTATGTAATTGGATTCTAAAAAGTAACGCAATATACATTCTTATGTATAAATTGGCTATTTCATACAACATCGTGCATTTATTTTCAAAAAAGATATTATTTCTAACGTCTATGTCTATGATTTGACTGATAGACAGACAGATTCACCAAGCACCATATACAAATTCATACATTAACCCCTTGTTATAATATCATAAAGCAATAATGAAGTGAATAGTGAACCAGGCTGCCGCATGTAGGACAAATGCTCATAATAATATTTTGTGTGGTTGAATGGTGTAGTTGACGATGCAATTCAGACAGAGTCATCATGAAAGGGAAAGGAGGGGAACAAAAGAGTGAAAGAGTTCATGGACTCAGAGGGAAAAGGGGGGCGTTTCGAATCATTTAACACCAGCAAACTTGATATGCAAGGGCTAATTTATTGTGACAAAACCGTTTGTTGGGGATTCCATTCTTAAAACCCATCCCCTTGCCTTACCCCTTATCCATCCCAATTCTAACCGACTTTTCCACAAAGAGATTGTTAAAATCTGATATTTGTCTTTACACTTACTTTAAATTAGGGCAGCGGGCTTTATCAGCGGAATTTATTAAATTAACACTGAATTAAAATCCATGTTTGTATTTGAAACCCGTAAGGCTACTAACTGTAAATAAGTCTACTAACTGTAAATATCCACTAATTTTTATTCATCTTTCACTGCGTCTTGATGCGGTCGACCGAGCAGCATTCTTCGAAAATTACAAGTGACGAGAATAATTTTTAATTATTATTGTGATCCAAGGGAAACATTCGTGGAATTTAAGGGCTGGAAAGAAAGGGACGACGGTAGGCTTTTCTTGACTTTCCTAATATAAACTGATTAGATTGTCATTAACTTTACACACAGAGGAAGGGCCGCTAAAGATGAGACCGAAATAAGAACTCTTCTTGCATCACCTATTTAACATGATCAACTTTAATGAGACACACAATACAATAATAATATGACAGTCATGATGATGTTCCCTAGATAATAGCCTTGATTACGAAGTTATCTTCCTTCAATTGAATACTTTTCAGCTCACATGGCTTTGTCAGATGCCGGCATGTCTGGTTTTGCTTGTGCCGACATGACGTGACGTGGCGGACGGACTTTTATTCTGAACTTTTCCATCCTCCTTACAATAGTAAGGCAAACCAAACTCAACACTCAGATGAAGCTACCATGCAAATGCGCACAGGTTACATTTCTAAATCAACATTGCAATTTCTTCAATTACTGTAATATTAATAAAGTCTTAAAAGACTAAAATCACCGAGCACAACAGATGAACAATAATATTGAAACTAATTAAGTATAAATTTAAGTTAGAAATACAAGTAGTAAAGGGAATTCAGTGCAATCGCAAATATCACATGGCGGTATGGCATCATCTTGGCTGATTTGGCTTTTGTATAAACATGTGTTGTCATGTGTGTTACTTTTCTAATATACTATTATGTTATATATGCTTTCTTGTCTGATACTATCTTTTCAAAATTTATAGTTTTTGCAAAGTTGCCGGTAAGTGCCGTGGCTGGATTTTTGATATGTTAGAGACCAATATATTGTGCTTATAATATCTGAGAATCAGTCAATTCGGTGCGCAGGAAAAAAAGCTCTGTGGATTTTAGTGCATGTTACGTTCTACACAATGTCACTGTATATATGTATGCTAACATCTCTGCCTCCTACTTAATGTCACCATACCTGTATGTAAAGTCAATAATATGTCTCTGCTTCTTACTTAATGTGCTCACATTAGTAAGTGAAGTCAACAATATATCCCTGCTTCCTACTAAATATGATCACATTAGTATATAAAGTCAACAATAACAATAAAGTCTTAAAAGACTAAAATACCAAGGACATGAACCTGAAGCCAAATAGAAACATCCCTACTTAATGTCACCACATCTGTATGTAAAGTCAACAATACCTTAAATGGCATTAAGTAGGAAGCAATGTGATGTGTATCCCTGCTTCCTATGTAATGTCACTACCTAGCTTCCATGATTCGGTTTATAAATAACACGCTGCATTGCTTCGTGAGGTACATCAAAGCAGGGCCCCGCTTCTAAATGCCGTTTAAATCCCAATCAATTTTCTTGGCTTGAAGCGGTATGAAGCGATTGTTAGGTTTTAATGTCAATCAGAGCTGCAAAAAGACGGACAGACAGACAGACGATTACAATATTAACATAAAGTCTTAAAAGACTAAAACACCGAGCACAATAACATTGAAGTAATTATGTATAAAATTAAGTCAGCAGTACAAATCTCTGAAGGCTGGACATTATATATAAAGTCAATAATATAGC
>JAAXYW010001751.1:0-19192 GCA_036851895.1 Orthonychiurus folsomi | reverse complement strand
AACTTCTACAGACCATGTGGTCCAAACTTGATCAAAATTTGATTACAAAAACCATCAATTCTTGGAAAAGAAGACTTCGGGCCGTTGATAAAATGCACGGAGAACATATTGAGAATGTTAAAAATATTCATGGACGTTATTGTTAATTTAGAGAGAATAAATAAAATCGTTCTTATAAGTGCGAGACACCCTCTGTATGTTCAAGTTCTCAATGTGCATTTTTCTGAATTGCGTGCAATGCGGAGTACGCCACGCAACCCTTCTTAGTCTACACTGGTGAAAGCTACTCCTACATTTATCAGTTCGGAATCAGTCGACTGACGGTTAGATAAAATGTACTATTGGTTGGTTTATCGCACAGAGAATCACGGTGGGTGTCTTCTTGAAACTTGCATCTCATATGGGAACAAGCAACTTGTGATGACGCAATATCAGCCGTCAGCATTCTTTGGGTATCGAAACTTTTAGGCCCACTCAGCATGTACATTCAATAACCCTTTGACAAACAAAGTTTTAGCGCGAGATAACAAAAGTGGTACTGCTTCATAATATTATCTCTCTCAATGGAATTAAAGCCAACAGTTTGGGACCCCAAAGAGAGCAGGGGGTAGGAGGCACTTACTCTAACGGCAAGTTAAAATCTGCACAGCAGTAGGGCTGTGCTTGGTAAGGTTGCTCCGGTATCTCCCGGATAGAGCAATGTCCCGGGTTTGACCACCGGAGCAGCCAAAACAATATTTTACTTGTCTAATGGAGTCTGAATACGCTTTAAACATTTTAATCAAGTATTTATACTTCACAGTGCCCAATAAACCAATAACAAAAATATTATTGAATAAATAAGTCGTTGACACTGGAATTCTTGACAGTTATGTCGTTTTTTAACCGTGGTTATATATAAATACATACACAAAAGTTTCCAGTTGAATTATCCAGTAAAGTGTGCCTGGCGTCGATCGAGCAAACATAGTTATTCCGTGAATCTGTCAGAATGAGGCTTCAACCATGAATCCTTCAGGAATTTCAGTCCAAATTCAAGACTTGAATTTGTGGCTTGGAAGTCTCCCCAATTGCTCAGGAACCGTGACATTATCCACACCGGCTGTGTTAGATGAAGGTCAAATTAAATATCCTCTCAAAGTGCAAAGTGCGAGTGGCTCAAAGCAATTCGTTAGCACAAGCTATCCGAGTGTTAGGAGGATAGTCTGTGCGGTTTTTATTGTTCTTCTACCTGAACAAAGACCGCGTCATATGGAAGACCTATCTGGCTGTTACGATTCTATTATGCATAATACTGTACTCTTGGTTGTAACTCAATTAGAGATAAGAAAAGCCGTCGAGCTGTATACTACTCGAACAATCAGAACTAATTATATATTTCAAATCATTCAACAACCAAACGATTCAAAATCCTACGCGCATTATTATGTTTGCTACCATTGTGCGCTCCAGAACCGAGTGATGTTAAGATTCAACATCTCAAGTGCGAACCGAGAGAATTTTATGCAAGAAAACTCGCATTTTACTGAAATGGACGCGAGGGTATGGACCAATGAATATAACACGCTATATCTTTACGCTAAACAAGACGAAGAGAAAGATGTATATCCCAATGGTCCGTTCACAAAATGGCATACCTTTCAGGAGGTCATCAGGTTAGTTTTGTTTCAAGGAGTTGCCCTTCCTGTCAACTGTGAAAACAGAACACAGATTTGCAAAGAAGATAAATACAGTGCCTTCAGGATTAAAATAGCCGATGATTCAAGTCCAGACTCTCTTGGTGACGAGAATTCAATACTTCACTTGACAACCACCGATTCCTTCAATTTCATTACATGTGATGGATCTAGTCAGGCCCTTTCATTCACAGGATATATTAGGCCATATAAAACTTCCGCTTGGATCTGTATTATTGGATTCTCAACTTTCCTAGTATTTATGCTAATCTCAGTGACCTTTGTAGTCAACCGAAACAGGACTGATCTTATGTCAACCGCTATTCATGCAATACAACAAATTTTGAAAACCTTTGTAGATCAAAATGCACAATTCTACTCAAATCTTAAAACAAAAATAGGTTTTAAATCTTTTGGTAGTTTAAATGTGCTGTTTGGTGCATGGCTACTTGCAGTCATAGTACTTTCGAATGCATACAGAGGAGTTGTTGTGACTGATGTGATTGCCAGCTTGCCACAACAAGGAATATACACCAAGTTTAGTGAAATCCGTGATTTTGCATTTGTAACTTATTTTCGGGATGATTTTTCGTACTTCATTTTCCAGTACACTCCAGGAACTCACAAAACACGAGCAAACTGCACTAATCCAGAGCAGGAAGAACACATGCCACCGCCCATGGGCGAAGATTCTATCGGCATGGCGTTATGGAACTTTATTTATCCTCTAGAATTACGATTGCATTGGGAATGGCACAAAATACATGAGGCTGCACTGCAGGCGGCCCCCCTTGCAAAATCTATTCAAAAGAACCTGCATTACTGTGGTAAAGATGGCGTACTAAATTCAGTGATGGAAATGAGCCAGGGCTGCAACTCAAAAGTAGCAATTATTGATTTCAACTCAAATATTCCCGCCCTGCTGTCTGATTTAAATTATGAAGGAAACGGACAGCAGGTGTTTCTAAATGGCAACGAGAAATATTTGCAATTTTCTTTTGGATGGAGCTTTTCGCACACGGGTGGCGCACGCATGCCACGAAAGTTTCACATGATTCTTCAATCCGGGATTTTCAAGTTTTGGAAGGATTTTTTTGACCTATTTAAACCATTGCCAAAACCTTGGAGACCAAACAACTACACCCGCACAGAAGATGAAACAGGATTTAAACCACAGTCGCTGTATTCTAACCTCCTGTCAATATTCGTGGTAGGAGGTGCCCTTCTTGGGTGCGCAGCTATGGTGTTTTTTATTGAATTATTGATTAGTGTGGATTTTAGGAATTTGTTCAAATCATGCTCTGGAATCTTTAGGAGCTCTTGTCAGGCGGTCTATTTGTGGCTTATGTATGTGCTACACACAATACGGCAATACACATGCACTCAATGTATTTAGTCAAAATTGTTCACTTACTAATGTGTCAAATATGTTCTCGATCTAATAATTAGCCACACTAAATTAATGTGCTATGTGCACGTTAAAATCCTATTTCCTTTGCTCACGCGTAACAATTTTTTTAGTTGTACATACGATATGAATTATTTATTCTCAATGTGTGTTGATATTCATCCGAGATGTAAAACTTTAGTTCTTGTCCGCATCGCAAAATGCAGTATACAAACTTATGTATATTAACATATACAACACATTTCACAACTAAGAAACTTAATTAATTCGGATATCCAAGTACTAACGTACACCCACAATGCCACAGTAAATCCGAAGGTCAATCCCTGAAAAATAAATAACTGCATACCCTAATGTCATGTCAAGTTTTAGTCTCAGTCTCAAATCACTTCACACAAAAGCTTTTTCAGCAATATCTTTATGGTTAGCCGGATCTAATCCCAGTTTAACTTTTCCCGTGATCCTTAATAACCTTAGGACGATATTACTCCCAATGGCCGAATACATTTTGTGTCCAACCCCCTGGTGTCCACGTATCAGGTGTTGCAATGTTGCATGTGATGCCAATTCAAATGGGTTCAGGACGGACCGCATGTGATGGGCGGGAATCTTCAAAATGTCCTCCAGAAGCCTCAAAAGTACAATGTCCACCATGTTGTTTGTGTTGTACATGATGTCGTTTTTCCCGCGAAAGAATATGTTGTTGATGCCCTGTAATTATTAAGAAACGTAATTAAATGGCTATATATGGAGTGCAGATATAAAAAGAAGTTCCTACCTTAAAAATGTATTCCACCAACACTTTTCCTTCATAGTCCAACTCAAAGAGAAAGGGAACCATGTTCTTGTAGAAAAACGTTTTCATGTAATTCCTTGCCGTCGGGATATCCGGTTGAAAGCAAATATTGTACTCGTCCTTGACACCGACTGCATTCCCTATGAATGCCCATAAATGTAATAAACCCTCCAGCTCCTTATTCGTCGGATGTGGAAGCATGACTTGTTCCGGAACCCAAACCGGCAAACCCACATGCAAAAAAAGTACCACACTCATTCCGAATTGATTCATTAAGTATTTTGTCCCGTTGTTTCTGTCATTTGAATTTTTCTTTCTTGCCGCTTCCACCAATTTGGATAATTTTTTGGATGCCTTCAAATCTGCCTCGAAAGCATTCCAAATCCGAAAGTCAATATTTTCCGGATTATGACCTTTCGGCGGCTCCGGAATGGATATTGTTGACCTCAGGAACGTGTCATTGACCTCTGCCTTATGGGCAGCTGTCGCATGTCGAGCTCTGACTGCATGTAAACTTTGTACAAAATTTGAACTTGATCCATTCTCCCGGCGTATGGTATCTTGGAACCATAGAGCAACCTGCAGATTATTAGTCAGGTACCTAAGGGCCGCCCCTTCAGGGCTTGTCACGTGGCCATTGTTTATTAGCACTTTTCTGGCTTCCGGATCAATTACGGTGAACATGATTGTTAAGTACATCGCGTAGTATAAGCCAAATGCATTTTCCCGCGCAAATTTTTGTCCAATAGCGGCTAAATCAGGGTCAAACCAATCTGGCAACTCGTCCAAAAAATTTGCGTCAGCTCCAATGTGGTAAGGTCCATCTGTACGAACGGAATCCACCGGTAGGGCACATACAGGGACACGCCTCTTCCTAGATAAAGCAACCAATCACTGTACTATACAAATTTTGATATTTATGAGAACAAAATATTTTACCTTTGAATTTCTGGATCCGCTGAACAATATCCATTGTCGTTATTTCCATGTTGATACAGCGAAAGCTCAGTACTTAGCCTCACATTATTACAAAGTAAGACAAATACTATTGTGTGAAAAGTTAAAACTTTTGTGAGCATGTCGCCGGCGCGCACAAATGATTGACTGTGGTCGGTAATGGCCCTTAAGTTACAATGGTTGAACATATCAAACACATGTGTATATCATTTGCATAAACGCGCTTAAATAAACCGGATTAGGAATTGACGCGCTGTAAGGAATAAATGTTGCAAACGCAAGACTTCTTTTATGGAAAAACGTATGCGCGTCTGTTTGGACTTGTGAGGAAGTGGGATGACGGCGAGAAAAAACGTGATCCCAAACTTGTTTTTTACGTAATTGATCCTCAGACACACTAATTTTTTGCTAATCGTAATCATAATGGCAATTCTATATTTCTCCAACTTGACGGCGTGATTTTTCTTGTTTATTTTGTAGAAGGAAAATACTAAACAAAATTCTGGTCTTGGCATTTTTATTCCATTTTAGCAACACATGAAAATATCCCAGAACATCACTTTAATTAATATTGACAATTTCCAGGTTAATAATAAAAATTTATTCACTATCAGTAGTAGGTAACTAACTATGGGCTGTTTTAATTTTTATGGAAAAAAAGCAAAGGTAACACAAACCTTTTTGAATGTGCTGAACTTGTAGTCAATCTTAAAACAATAAGGGTTGCATTTCAACTACAAGTATGCAAACAAAATACACAAGATGTAAAGAAAAGCCGCTCTCTTGAGAACGCGACTTGACGTTTGTCAATATTTCTCAGAATCACTTTCCAAACCGCCTCTCCGTGTTTTTGAACGCATTGACCCATTTCCTGACGTCCGACTCCTCGATGTCTGGGAAATACTTATCCTCAAAAAAAAATTCCGAGTAAACCGACTGCCAAGTCATGAATCCGGAAATCCGCTTCGTTTGAGAATCCTTGCCTCCCGTCCTAACAATTAAATCCGGATCCGAATGAATCAAGTCCCCAGTCCACGTATTTCTTGTTATATCAGCTGCACTAATCACGCCGCCTTCTTCCCTGCACTTGGACACTGACCTCAAAATATCCTGAACTCCATCATAGTCAATGGCCAATGTCAAACATTTTTGTGTCCTTTCCACAGTTTCCGCTTCATTTTTGGATATTACGTTTAATACCCTTGGCGGCAGCCTTTCCTTACTTCCGATGTGACAAAATCGACCACCAAATTCATCCGCGAGTCCCCGGAAGTCTTTCACGGCTTGGATCAGGATGATCCATAAATGATCCAATTCAATTTGAGGTCTGCGATTGATATTATCAGGGCTTAATCCCCATATAGTAACCGTATGGATACCAAGGGCCCATGATTCTCGGACTAGCCGGCAGAGGGCATGGCGCCCTACTTCATGGCCATCCCAAGGGGGCAGCCCTTTTTCTGACGCCCAACGACGATTTCCATCAGGGATAAAAGCCATGTGTTTCAGTTCACAGGAAATGGTGGGATTTTTCAAAACTTGAACTTGAATTGGGTTTTCCCACTCTTTTTGGGGTATAATTTCAATGCCATTATTGTTGTTTGCATGCGTTCTACATTCCCACTCTTTGGTCAGATATTCGTCATTAAACTCTATGGTTACCCACTCTATGGCGCGGGAATCCTCATCTTTCTTGTTGTAGCCATAGCGATTTGAAATGGAGTGAAGCAGCGGTATACAAAAATCAACAGCACGGCCAGAAGCACGGATAAGATTCTCTATGATTTTGTCATTGGGAAATGTTCGTTGCAAATTCCGGGCAGCGGATTTAGCCTCGTACCAGGTATTCGCTAGTAATGTCAATGACCCCGTAATAGCTTCCTGAAGGGTCATTCCGCTTTCTGCCATTATAACGACAACATTGTGTGGTTCTCCCCGATTGATTTCTTTTTGGAGGCCAATGATGTCATTTTGTAGTCCGGTGCATAAACTCAGCAAATTTTTGAATTGGTCAAAATCGTAGTCGTGCCTAGCATCAAGGGGGACATTGACCCCTCGGATCATCCAATCAGCTTCAAGGATCGCGTACATCCCTACAGAGTACGGGCGGGCAATCAGGTATTCTTCTAGTGTCCATGGAGTGGATCGTTTTATTTCCTTCAAAGACGCCTGCATGAATCTTAAGACATCCCTCTCCAGAAATGGCCAACTGTCAGGTGTTTTTGAGGCCAAACATGATTTTCTTAAAAGGATCACAAGGGCTACAAAAATGCGGATATCCATATCATATGATTGAACCATCTGATCCAAGTGCGTTATGTCACCATGAAGAACGGATTTAATCAATGAGTTAACTGTTTCCAAGGTAATGGGTCCATCTTCTGAGCATGCGCAAGAATCCATAATATCCTCGTATAGAATGTACACCATATTTAGTAGGAGGTAAGGCCTCGTGCTATTCACAGGAATTCCCCGGTAAAAAACTAAGCAAAGGTCAAATGTGTCCATGGTATAGCATTTTCCCATTACTCTGAGGAGTTGGGAATTGTCAGCATTGCAAGGTAGTCCGATGGATTCCAAATCTTGTAACACGGAGGATTGTAATTCGACGAGTGCGTTGGATGGAAAATCCATGTCTTCTAATATCCCGACATAATCTTCATATTGTTCAAAATAAGGAGAAGTCCCCACTAATTTTGCACAGCCGTGGATTGGATGGTGGACTAATCCATAGTCAAATTTAAGTGCAACTGGGTGTGGGATTTTACTAATATTTGACGGTACTGGCCCTAGGACTCGGTAATTCTCCATTGCTTACAAGTACAATAATACAAAGGTGAAATATAACGAGAGTACAACATTATGAAAATAAAAACTTGTGTACGGTTAAGCTGCTATGCGGATTCTGACAATACAAGGGAAACCCAAAAGAATTTTACAAGCCTTGTTTAATTATTCCAACAGTTTTTCCTGCATATAAACAAGAATTCCATAATTTCTTGAAAACACGGGGTAACTGCACGATTATGAATCAAACCGGTTATAAATGTCCTGCTGTTTTGATGCCCGTCTTCTTTTAGTGTAGTACAAGTGCCCAAAATCAACCTGTCTGCGTTGTACATTACACACACTTGATTTGATTATGGAATTTGTTGAATTGTGGGTTTAAGTATCGTTTTCCAAGAATCGTGCCCACTGAGCGTATGCGACGCTGCGTTTGCGTTACAATATAAAACATTGAATTTGTAAAATGATGTCTTTCAGCATGGATAATTAACCGGTCTTCCCAATTAGGAAGAATGGAGTGCGCTCGTATTCTCGGAAATATCAATAAAACAAGGTTTACCGTACATTAGATAGCTAATTAATGAGCCGAACGTTATGCCAGGAAATCAGAGAACCTTAATTTCTACTATGGAATTTTAGAAGTCTACCCAACCCAAACTTTGCTCAAGGATAAGAATAGGCGTGACATTTTGTTCCGCATGAATAATGTGATTTGAACACGTTTTTAAATTTATTCATTTCCCCCCTCAAATTTGCTTTTTTACGCGCAGCGCTGAGCCCGCACATAATATGAGTACACTAAGTTGTACTAGTAATGGGTTAGGCGCAATTGCAATAAACGGGGCAAAAATCTCGCAATCACTAAAAATTGCCTCTCTTAAATGTTCGAATGCACTTCTTGCAAGCCTTAGAAAAACAAGCCATATAGGCTCGGGACTTTCCGAGACAAATTATGTACATAGTACAAATGAGAGGTAATGTGTTCGTGATATTTTAATGGTGGGGTGATGTTATGAACAGATGACAATTGGTTGTTAAGAAGATGTCTAGTTGTGAATGTACATGAGTTTATGATACTAGTTAGAGTTATACACTGTTATCGGTTCTAGCTACAATAATTATGGTATTACTGAAAATAGTGTATACAATTAAATAATGTATTAGGTTTGGTAAGCGTAAGCTGGTCTTAATCATAGGCACTTTCTAATATATCAATTCGCACGTCATATTGTGAAAATTATGCTTATGTTGGACATGGACCTTACTAAAATTAAACCAGAACCAGAACATCGCCGGTGCTGAGGATTACTACTATTTCCCCACTTTGACTTATATTTTTGTGTGATTGTGTCAGCGGCACACAACTTTAATTAATACAGATGTCATGTGACATGTCATTGTTCTAATGAGGTTATTTTGAGAAATTTACTTGAGGTCACTAAATACCTAGGCAGGCATTGGCCTTAGGTAATACGGAAGAGACCCATGGCAAGTAATAAGCTATTGATATGCTCAAGGCAATGGCAATGCTGCATCAGAAGCTGAGGTAAAGTATGTCATGATATGTTTATGATATTATGACAGGATCTATTGCAGCATACTTTTAGTGGAGGTGGTGAGGTCAGGATTTGATGAAGACGGTGAGGTTATGATTGGTCAAGGTTGAGAGAGGGGATTTTGTGGAGGTTTTGCGGTGGGAATTTGTGTGCTGGTTTGCAGCCACTCATTTGGATCTCTGCTTGCAGTTTATTACATTTTTAAGGCGGAAACCACGCACCAAGCCCGGCTACCCACACCGCGCCGCGCGCTATCATTGAAAACTATTGCATCTTAATATGCATTTACTCCCTCCCCCTCCCTTGAAAAAATTTTTTCGCCGTTGGATCATTGCAGACGCTGCCTCGGATTTTAAAATAGCACCAAAACAAAGCAGTTTATTTATGAAAAGAATTGAAATTGGCTTTATTTGTTGAGAATGGCTGTTATATAAACGCATAAACGCGGATAATCGCAGCGCACTATGTCTTCATCTGATTGTCACGCAAAAAATTGTAATGCTGTAGAGCCTCCACAATCCTGCCAACAAATTGCAGAACATCTGCCAACTGCTTTCTCGTTGTCAGCACCAACGGGTGTGTTCCTCCATAAATACTCATTTGCTCGTCCAGCACAGTTTTAAACTGACTGATTGCATCGTCGTACTTTTCCATTTTAAGCAAAACTTGTCCTATTGAATACTTTATATTAACACATACGGCTCGAGCACGCGGGTTTCCATTTGCCAATTCCATATTGTGTTTCAATATTTCCATCGCCTCCTCGTATTTTCCTAAATTTAGTAAGCACTCTCCGATTTCTCGAGCACACAGCAGTGTTCTTATATCGCTAACATTGAAACTCGCAACCAGCTCAGGGTATAAATTTTTGAACATCTGAAGGGCTTCAGTGAATCTTCCCAGCCGGAGTGTCGCATGTGCTATGCGATATCTCGTGTCATTAATTGATTTAAGATCTTCAGGATGATGTTTTTTCCTCAATTCAAGTATAGATTTGAATATCTCAAGGGCGCCGTCGAATTTCCCCATATCTGCTAAACACGCTGCTTTGTTGTGAAGAGAAGTCAGCGTGTGATCGTCGTAGGGTCCGATATTAGGAGTAGCAGTTCTAGTAGTATTAATTTTTTTAGGATGGCCATTTGCACTAAAGAATTTCCCAATCCTGCTTCTGCAATGCTCAAAGTATTTAAGATATCAAGTGTCAATGGGTGGGGTTCCCCTAGTTTCTCCGCAGCTGTGGTGTGAATAAGCTTGGACAGAGATTTGGCATCTTCGTACTTGTGTAATTTCAGCATTGCACATGCATTTAAATGTTGATTATGAATGTACTGCTCGTCTGACTCTCCATAAATCTTGCTCTCATTTATGCTGTGCATGTTGAGCCAAATAGGTTCGTTCAGTTTTCCAGCTTTTGATGCATTTTGCATGTTTGCCTCTCCAGTTGCAGCTGTACGACTTGTACTAAGCCGCTTCTTCACATTATCTGCGGACGTATATATTTAAAAAATAAAGACATATTTGGTCAGGCCTTGATAAATACTAGTAGTGGGGACTACACACACTCTAGCGGAATTCGCAATATTGCAAAAATTTTCGCACATTTTCGCAAGCTTTGGCAAATGTTTCAGCAAATTTGCAAAAACAGGGTGCACATTCTGGCGGACTATATTTCCTCGAAAAGGGCAGGTACATCCCCTCCTCCAGAGAGTTCGCGCAGAAGAAGATGAAGTCTAAAAATAGAAGTGAGTAAAAAACTGAAGCGAGCTCATCCAGCAAACTGGTTATGATATGTGGAGGGGGAAGGAATTAAGTAATTTCAACTGTGCATATTTTTCGACTTACATTGTTTGACACCACCCAATGCAAAGACATCAAGCATAGTGCACTTACCCGCGACAGAAGGAATGAGTCACGTTTGTTTACAACTTTCAACCCAAGGCAAGTGACTCATGCATTCCCTTTCCTGAGTTTTTACAATTTTGGTTTCTCGAATTTACTCCAACAATTAAATTTCAGAGATGATTGGACAAATTGGAAAAGCTGTCATGCTGTGTGCATTCATCATTGCTACATACGGCGCCGACGAAGTGGGAGAATACGGTAAGAATTAAAAGCCAATCATAGGATTATTTAACTGTCGTCAATAATTTAAAATGCATATTTGTGATAGTGCGGATATGATATTTATCTGCAGATTGTACCCAAAACTCCTTGTTTTGCGAAACGTGCGTGGCGGAGCCGGGCTGCCAATTCTTCATGTTAAAGGGTGAAACAAGCATGTGCGTTCGAAAGTGGAAATTTCCACATTTATTAACACATTTAATCAAATATAAAGTAGCCAATGACTTTGGATGCGTCATTGTTAACTGCAAAGTTAGTGAGGACTCGCAGTACTCTACACTTGTTATCTCTGCTGCTATTGGAGGTATTGCTCTGCATTTGCTTATATTATACACGAGCTTTAAACTTGAATACAATGCCATTTATCTTTGACAGGGCTAAGTTCAGTTACCCTTTTGATCATTATCGTGCTGATTAAGATTGGACAACAAATTGAAAAGTGTAAGAAGCCGCAAACAAATGCAAATGGAAATCGAAATTCTGCTTGGAGAAGCTTTTGGAACAATAACGATACCTAATTCCAAAAAATATTTATTTGAACATTGTAAACAATACATTTGTACTTTATATTGCCAATTATGAACATGCTACTTTTGTCTATAGTAAAATTAAGTTTACTCAAGTACTCAAATCGTTTACTCAAAGTTCTTTTTAGTCGAATCGATTAGATTTATTATTTTTATTTTGAATCAACGCATTTTCATGTATTTTAATATTACTATTTTGCAAAATATTCAAGAGGGTAAAGTATACGTGAACATTTACTTTGTAGTATGAAATACAAGAACTCAAATACAAAAAATATTCTATGTTTCATCAATTGATTGAGTAAAAATAGTTTCGATATTCATAAATTACAATATGCACTTAAAGTACGGACTCATAAGTGGTGAGGTTTACTTCACCGCCGACAAAAGGAGCTCGACCTCGCCGTCCCATTATTGACAAGCGCTGTCTAGCCCAATAACGTTTCCAAAATATGAGGAGGACTGCAGCAGCGCCAGCAACTGTGAATTAATCATGTTATTCAATTATGGCATACATACAAACTCTTAAATGTTCAAGCCGCATTAAATTAAATGCTAACCAATTATAATACCGATAAATAGCCAGAACCAAATGGGTGAGTGTTTCATGCTGGGCGCGGGAGTTGGGGTTGGAATTGGAAGGCAAACTCCGCCTGATGGAACTTCAAAGTTCCAAGAAGTTGGTGGAAACACTCCTGCAAGAAGGCAATAAGATGCATCATCCGTCAAGTAATATGTGCATATCAAATCCGATAAGACACACATATTACAGTCTCGAATGGACTGACACTTTTTTATTTCTATGAATATAGCAACTATTAATTTTTAACCCATGAAAGCTTAAAACTAGAATATTTTTGTTTAATTTTACCTGCAAGAGTAGTGCTACATTGCACAATCAACATCATCGCAATTAAACCCTTCATTTTGTGCAACTACCTCACACTTTTACGAATTAAAAATGATACGTTCGGAAAGTTGTTGGAATATGTAGCAAACTACCCGCGAGTCTTTTCATGTGCAGGATAGTTTGATCTGTGAAAAAACGATGGAAAGTATTCGGCGCGCTCTTTCATTAAGTAAGTATACACATGAGCACAAATTTCAATGCGATTGAAACATCTGCTGAGTCATAATGCAATGAGTCAAAATATTTACATGATTTCTCGTAAGACTGGCTTATAGGATTCCCTAGCTGTTTTGCTAACTGAGACTTGTTATAGGTTTAGTGCTTAAATTAAATAGGTATACTGCAAGATGCTTTGAATATGGTTAAAATAAAAATAGTAAAAGAACGTAGAAGTGAGTGCAAATGTGCAGTTTTCTCATTTATTTTTTTATACCACAATCAGACAGTTGAACAATGATTCCAAAGTTTAAAAATGATCCGACTACATTCAATCTAAATTAAATACTAGTACAAACTGAACACAATTTTTTTTTAATCTTTAAGATGAGTATTAATAAAATCAATTACAGCCTCATCGCTTAGAAAGCATACTCCATAATCTTGCTCCATGTCGAGCAAGTCATTTTGAAATGATATCGCAAATGTGCCAGATTCGTCAGAATTTGCAGCAGTGTTTCCCTTCTCATTTAGCCCGCTCAAAGTATTAGCAAAATGTGCTGAACATGACGGAACAGGCTCATTGTGCTCAGTTGACATTGTAGTCAACTTTGTATTAAGGCATGCTGCAAGCAAATTTGGCTCATCCAAATCGATTCCTGTGTTTGAGAGCATTGGATCTACATTCATTGCCCTTGATTTTGTTGAATTTGAGCCGGAACTACTTTGAGTAGTGCAATTTGCTGTAGGCATAAAGCAAGATTTATTGAATTCAACCTCCACTTGCACCAAATTTGCATTTGGCACAGTTGAATGTGAGTCCAAATTCAACAAACTTTGCACAGTGTCTTGCAAATTCTGAATCGGGGAAGAGGAATGGTTTGCCATTGAATTTGGGGTTGAAATACCTTGAGCAATGTGATTTGCTGCAGGCATAAAGCAAGCTTCATTGAATTTTCCAATTTCAACAAACTTTGCGCAGTGTCTTGCAAATTCTGAATCGGGGAAGAGGAATGGTTTGCCATTGAATTTGAGGTTGAAATACCTTGAGCAATGTGGTTTGCTGCAGGCATGAAGCAAGCTCCATTGAATTCGGCCTCCACCTGCACCAAATTTGCATTTGGCACAGTTGAGTGTGAGTCCAAATTCAACAAACTTTGCGCAGTGTCTTGCAAATTCTGAATCGGGGCAGAGGAATGGTTTGCCATTGAATTTGGGGTTGAAATACCTTGAGCAATGTGATTTGCTGCAGGCATAAAGCAAGCTTCATTGAATTCGGCCTCCACCTGCACCAAATTTGCATTTGGCACAGTTGAATGTGAGTCCAAATTCAACAAACGTTTCGCAGTGTCTTGCAAATTCTGAATCGGGGCAGAGGAAAGGTTTGCCTTTGAATTTGAGGTTGAAATACCTTGAGCAATGTGATTTACTGCAGGCATAAAGGAAGCTCCATTGAATTCGGCCTCCACCTGCACCAAATTTGCATTTGGCACAGTTGAATGTGAGTCCAAATTCAACAAACTTTGCGCACTTGTTTTGCAATTTGTGAATCGGGGCAGAGGAATGGTTTGCCATTGAATTTGAGTCTGAATTTGAGCAAGCCAAGGAAAATGTACTGTCATTAAATCCAGCAACCATAAAATTTGAATTTTCATGTTGGAATTAGGTGCAGTAGGCGCCGCCAAGAAACCACAGTCGGGAGTTTTTTTGCTTTCCAATACAGATTGTGCTTGGTTTCCCGCAAAATTTAAATTCATCTCATCCAAAGTACTACTAGACTGTTTCAACTCCAAAATGTGAGACTGTCTACCTCTCTTACGCTTTAACCTGACCAGCATATCATCCGTACTAATGTCACTCGATTGTATGTTGTCCAAATGCTGCTGCATAGTTCCAAAACCCAGTTGAGTTGCAGTTGAATAAGCTGGAACGCTTTCCAAACGCAAAAGCGATACGTTAGGCTGGAAGGTCCAATTGTGAGCAGAAACGGAAGAATTGGCAGGACTCACATCAGCAAAACCCAATTCAGTAGAATTTGGTTTTCGTTTCTTTGTTTTCAGGTTTTGCTCATCATTGATGTTTGCCCAACCAAGTGCAGTCTTGACAACATCAATAGACTGCAGCTCCTCCTCGACTTTCCTTACACTTCTTTCATAGAAGTCCAATACGGGCTTCGGATCCTGGGAAAAGCAGAATTTTTCCTCCCAAGATTTTTTCCATCTAAAATATACAACAAGCAATTTCTTCAAACGCTGACACCAATTATTTAATTCTAATAAAATTTAGGCAGCAGAATAAATATTTAAAACAAATTGAATCAGGACATCATTTTAATAGCATATGCTGGGAAGCAAATTTAGAAGTCGATCAGAATAGCTACAAGTTTTACCTTGTGTCAAATAGCCGAATTCCTGCTCCAAGTCCTGTGACGCCATTGACCGATTGAACTTTCCACCTATGAACCTTGGTGGGAGACTGCGACTGGACTGTGCACTTTTCACGCCATAGCTCCTCCTCGACTTTCCTTACACTTCTTTCATAGAAGTCCAATACGGGCTTCGGATCCTGGGAAAAGCAGAATTTTTCCTCCCAAGATTTTTTCCATCTAAAATATACAAGCAATTTTTTCAAACGCTGACACCTATTATTTAATTCTAATAAAATTTAGGCAGCAGAATAAATACTTAAAACAAATTGAATCAGGACACCATTTTAATAGTATATGCTAGGAAACAAATTTAGAAGCCGATCAGAATAGCTACAAGTTTTACCTTGTGTCAAATAGCCGAATTCCTGCTCCGAGTCCTGTGACTCCATTGACCGATTGAACTTTCCACCTATGAACCTTGGTGGGAGACTGCGACTGGACTGTGCACTTTTCACGCCAAATCTTCTCCTGCTCCTTCATTTGTTCAATATGCGAGCGCAAAAGACGGGGATGAGTGGAGTTGAGTTCCGTCAACGACTTCCATCCGTCGAAACTGTCCTTTCTGAAATACAAGCAATATTTTAATATCAAAATTCTTAATTAACACGAGGATACAGCGGAAAAAACATGTTCAAATAATAATTAAATTCAATAAACAACTTGATCACATCAAGTTGCACTTACTTAAATAGTTCGCACAGGATTTGCTTGCTTTGAGGGCCGAGTTTGAAACCCTCAATCCAGCCTTCTTCTTCACAGGAATTCTGCTGTTTAGCCATATTTGATTAGTTAAACTAGCATAATTGAAGTGTGATCTAGAATCGACCAATCCTTTGTATTTATAGTCCACCAGTTCATATGATAATTCCACATGTGGGATTTCTTGTAAACCATTCTGGGACACTTTTCTAACCACGAAAATTCTTAAATGATGATAAATAAAATCTGGGGAAAGACCAACTTTTGATTTCCCACGCTCTGAGTACATGTGCTCAAAATCATCGAGTCCGGAGTCGTGAGAAGCGGGGATCGTTCCCACACTCAGTGTGGTTTTTTATTCCGGGTAATCTAATCTATGCATTGTAAGAATGAGTGTAGAGGCAGTAGAAAATAAATAAGAATACAAATACACAATTCCTTCAACCATGCAAATGACAATTTGGACATTATTTATTAGCTCAGCAATGGATTTAATTAACATTAAATCATATAAGGCGGCCAACATTGTTTAAATTTATTGTAATCTTTCTATACATAGCACATTAACAGCTATATTATATACTAGATAACTTACCCGCGCCTAGCGCGGGCGTGTCATCTGGATGGGGTAAACCCCGTCGAATTTACAGTATAATCCCGTATATGTTCAATAATTATTTCTGGACTATCCCGACTTAAAACAATTATTTCTGATTAACCGACCCATTAAAACAATTGTTCCTGCCCAATGTCCCCTTTTTGGACAACCTAACCCTTAAAGCAATTTTTCATTGGCTATCCCTTCTTAAAGCAATTATTAATGGGCTTTCCCCGCTTAAAACAATTATTTCTGAGCTTTCCACCATTAAAGCAATTATTTATATGCTATCCCCTCTTAAAACAATTATTTCTGGGCTTTCCGATATTAAAGCAATTATTTCTGAGCCACCCCCCTCTTGCATTGCTCGCAAATAATTTACCACTCTACAAAACAATGTACCAATGCAAGACACAATTGCGCAAACAATCAAAAGTGTCAAAAAGCAATTCCAGTAAATATTGTTTTCCAGCGTATCTTCCTTAACGTTGGTTAAATCAGTCTTGGGTGTAGTAGTTTCTTCAGGCTGAGTTTTCATTGTTGAGTTTCTCACGTGAAATTCTGGGCAGTCAGAGAGACGAACGGCTTTATCTACAGGTGTGTTACCCAAAGGCATATTGAAGAAGCTCTCGACGCACAAATACGCCATTGGCGAAGGTGGGTACAAGAACTTGTACAATACAAAACCTCTCCCTACACACGACTCGCACTCTAAATGCACCTGCCTGCAGGGGGCGCTCAAAACCAGGTGCAAAGCGGAGACTAAGAGCAGAAGCAATTTCATTATCAAATTGGAGTCTCTTCTGGATTTCAAGCAAGACTTGTTAGATTTGAGCTGGAAGTAAATATTCAAGGGAGTTGACTCTTCGGTCGCTTGACAGTAAATAAAATGAAAAGTAATAATATCATCCAGGTCCAACTTGGCTAACACATAGATGCGATCATGAATCACTTCGCGGTTAGAATGTGGCTTAAATCTCTGAACCATGAGGATCTAGCTTAATGAAAAAACTGAAAAATCCCAAGAGAACGTTCTTGGCTCAGCTATAAAGTTCAAAGGAAAACAAGGAGCTCAAAACATTTTTGCTGAACCCTTTGCTAGCAACCTTCAAGTCCCACAACAATCATGACTAATTTCCAGCACTGGTGGGCTCATCACCTAAGAAGCGACTCGCCAGAAAAATTCTGGAACTCCAAACTTACAACTACAGTGGGGCGTTGTGCTACTCGTCCAGGCTTTGACATCTATACGGAAAGTGTACAACACCAGATCCGGAGGGACAATGGGCGTGGTCGCAAACCGTCAATTATTAAACTGGATCGCAAATCTGCCGCGGAATTCTGTTCATGGGGCAAAGCAAGACTTGCAGAGATGGATGCTTCGGCTAGCGTCGCCGGNGAATTCTGTTCATGGGGCAAAGCAAGACTTGCAGAGATGGATGCTTCGGCTAGCGTCGCCGGCACAACAACTGAGTCTTTGGCAATGGAGCGTGGCGACCCAGCCTTTTGGAATGGTGGCTTTGCAGCCAGTTGCGGAAAATTTCGAGCCAGGATTTGCTTAAACCATGCTGGTCAGTATAGTTTTTGCATTAATAATCCTCGTCGTTCAGAAGAGTACGTTGATTGGATTGGTCCGAATTGTTTTCTTTTGCGAGGAGAAGCTCGTTTACTGTTTGACGCGCTGGAGAAATTTGAATTGTTTTTGAATTCTCCAAATTTTGCAATGCCGTCAATGTAAGAAGGAATTGCAAATCTTTCACTGGTATTGAAAGGTTCAATTTAGTGACATGTTTAGTGCATTAAGTAGACACGTTTGAAATGTTGGCAATTTAAAATTATTAACACAATAAATGCTGTATTAATATTTGAAATTTTTACTCGTTTAAATTTATTGGTGTTGCAAATTACACTACATTTTCTTTACAACTACAATTCTACAAGCACAAGTCATACATATAACGCTTAAAAATTGACAATTTATTACAACTTCCAACTGAATTACTAAAACAGTTCATATTGCGAATAAGCGTCACTTCTATCAAGGTAAAGTTGCGATTCATTCGGATCAGGCTGCATTTTTTTGCCAGCATTGTCTGTTTCATCAATCGAATTTTTTGAGAAGTCATCAACTTCATCTCTTGAGAGCCGTTCTCGCAAAACTTGCTCCTTGTACAGATCCATTATTTCGGCAGCTCGATATTCTTGTGCAAATTTTGTCCAAAATTCTTGAATCTTAAAGAGGAGTCCTTGATGTCTGTTGTCAAAATAAATTAGCATTTCATACATGGCCAAAAGGAAGCCAGCTTGCCGATACGGGTGGTAGGTCTCCAGAATGTTTCTCTCAATTGGACCCATCTCCTCTCGTGCGCTCAAATAAGCTCCCAACATTGCACAATCTCCTCGCATTTTTCGCAAAAGATGCAGGCGGCGAAAATAGTCGGGTTCAAGAAAATACTCTTGGCTCAACTCAAGCAGAGTTTTTGCAGTGCTCACACGAATCTTGAAAGAAGGTGGGTGGTCAGTGCGACCGGTGTTGTAATCGCGAAGTAAAGCTGCGAAATCTAAATGCAACT
>JAAXYW010001750.1:0-19199 GCA_036851895.1 Orthonychiurus folsomi | reverse complement strand
CGTACAAAGATATCCACCGTCAACAATCAATTTGTGACCATTTGTCTCCAAACTCAAATCAGACAGCACGAATAAAATTGAATTAACCAAGTATTCCATATTCAAAAATGCTCCACCCATGGGCATTTTTAGATCAAGTTCTGCCAAAAGTGCTTCCCTGCAACCACCCATTACTGCCGGAACGAAAGTGTCCATAACCAAATCCGTCTCATAGAATCCAGGACCAATGCCATTGACACGGATTTTGTGCGGTCCTAATTCCACGGCCATGCATTGGGTCATAATGTCAATGGCTCCTTTGGAGGAGCAGTAGAGAGATCCCTTACCAACAATTTTGTTTCCAGCCTTGAAAATAATCAAATTTATTCCAACTTTTATTAGAATACAATCAAATAAATATTCTGTTCAATTTGCTACTTACAATTGACGATATGTTCACAATTGACCCACCCTTGCCTTCGGCTATCATTTTCTTTGCAACTACTTGGCTCACATTTATAATTGCCTTCAAATTGGTCGCATAGAGTCTGCACAAACATTTAAAAACATATAAAACACTGGATAAAGCAACCTGCAGGTTAGTGCTAATTAGATGACTGACTGGTCAAAACTCTCTGGTCTAATATCCAGAAAATTCTCGGGAATGTAGATGCCCGCATTATTGATGACTCCGTCCAAGTTATCAATGGCCTCCACTGATGCTCTTGTAGCATCCCAATCTTCAAGGTTAACAGCAATTGTGTGAATATTTGGCAATTGTTTTTTGAGAGCTTCCAAATTCGAAGGATTTCGAGATAATGCGTAAACAATCGCGCCATATTTGTGCAGACGCTCAACCACCGCCTTGCCAATCCCTGGTACACAAGAATTAATTAAATCACCCATTACTAACGTTTAATTAAGTAAATCAAGGCATATGGCATACCGCGCCCAGCTCCTGTGACCAGAATCCGTTTTCCTCTTAAAGATTCTTCAAGAGACATTGTACTAGGGGAACCTCTAGGAATCACCACAAATTTTTCCTGTAAATCTCAACAACTTCTACACCATGAAGCAGGTTTTCCATTGACTCAATATCCAACCTCGTCCGTCACTTTTATAGCTCATGCAGTTTAAATTTATGCGACTTATTTTCTGTAGAATTGATGACATTACCACAAATGCGTAATACTTTCTCCCTCCTTCATTAATTAAGCAGATTTATGTACAAATCTTCAGTAAATTATAGGAAATGGACATATTTCTACCCGATAAATCCACCTTCAACACTTGTCAGTTTGTGGTCACTCATCCCCACACTCAAATGACACCGCAAACTCTAAACTGAATTAATCGGGAATTCCAAATCCAAAAGCAATTCACCCGTAGGCATTCACGGTGTAAAATTTTTCAGGAGTGCCTCCTTCTTGGAATTCCTCTCCCCAAATTGTTTCCGGAATGAAGTCATCGTGCACTTAAGTGAAGGGCTTATCTGCCTCCGTGCGTCATCTGTGCTTCCGTCCGACGTTTGCCTTAATTCGTTTCCATGGCATTATTTTTACATTTCGCACTTTTTAATTGTTTTCGCGGCGCATTAACACGGCACAAGGGTTAACAAATTACAAAAGCAATTAAATTGGTCTCCCGGATAGAGTAATGCCCCCGGTTCGACTACTGGTAGCCAAAATTTTTAACTTGTCTAGCGGAGTTTAAATGCGCATTAAACAATTCAAACTAATTATCACGTTTGAGGTTTTAAATTGTGTGATTCCGTTTTAAATAAATTTGACGAAAAACTACTTCGCTCTGCGAATCGCTCTGTGTTTCGTAAATGTAGCAGTTTCAATTTCAAGCGTAAATATGTTGCACTCGAAAAATTGAATTGGTTCAATATTAGGAAGCGGAACGATATCTCTGCCCGTGAATTTATATTTAAACATGTTGCCAGTCAGAGTAATATGTTTAAGGGCTTGGCGGTCACTTAGGCGAAAGCCACTTAGGCGAAAAACAGTTTGGCGAAAATCCTTTGGCGAAAAATTTGAAAAACCAGTAAGGCGAAACAGAAGATAACGTTTTTTTATTGCAAGACACTTGAGCAAAAATTAAAAAGTTTAACATTTTTTGTCAGGCACAAGTCTTACTTACAAAATTAATCCACTTCTTGAATGACATGAATAAAATTTTCGGGCGATATTTCACAATTAATTTTGCAAGATAAATGTCGAAGTCGCGGTATTTCTTTTTTTGTAGTTTTGTGAAGATTCCTGATTCTGTGATTTTAGCCTCGATTTGGCAAATGTTTCGTTTGAGGTGCTATGTGATTCCTATGTCAAAGTAGCTGATGTTACCCTTACTTGTCGTAAACTTCGCAATAACATAAACTTTATTGGACCTCTTACTGATTTTGCGGTGAATCTCAGTAATTGCGTACTTCTTGAAAAATTGTGGCCCAGGTCTGGTCCCAGCGCGTCTCAAACTTCTATTACGTTAAACATGGCATCTGAACTAAGTGTTAAGCTAATTGTGGATATAGTTAAGTGGAATGGTTTGAATTAAGGTCATACATTTACTTAACCAAGAGTTATAGAGTAGTGCTAACTTCATGTTGCGTAACTCGCATCTTAACCATAAACACATTGTAATGTGTGGAAAATCTCTTCTCTTTAGTTTGTGTTTGTAGCGAGAACAAATTGAGCCTTGACGTGTACACGCATACATTCATACATATAGAAAAACAATTTTATCCATAAGCAGATTATAGCTGACCAGGTGGATTTATCTACTAGTAAAATAAGGTGTTTCAGTGTAAAATGTTCCCTGCACAAAGTTACCACTATTCAAGTTCCCTCACAAAAGCTACACTTCCAGTTGCTAGAAAGCTACTATAGCACAAAGAAATATTTGTATAATTCGACTAGTTGTTTTGCTCAATGATTCAAAATTTACAATCAGTTTTTCAAAAAAAGATTGTGTGCTGCCCTTTGAGTTTGTTGTCGATGCACGTTCTTGTTATATGCACGGAGTCGTAGCTGAAGATAAAGCGGTCGTTATTGGACGAATTTGTGATTAATAAGCACGAGCCAATGCATTGTGATAAAGTATAGCACCGGAATCCGCTTCACACACACACAACTGGTACAACCATTTGCAGTGAAGTAAATTGAATGTGTTATATTTTAATATTGTTTGTAAAGTGCGTACAGTGTTTGTTTGAACAGTACAAGCCGGGTTTGAATTGTCCAATGCGGATTGGCTGTGGTGGTGGTGGATAACAAAATGATTTGTGAGAAAGGAAGCAAAATCCAGGCATTGCAACTGTGCAGCAGCTATTAGAAAAAAATAAGGAATTGCAGGGGTAAACTGAAGCAAATCAAATTTGTATACTTGAAAAATTAAATCACGCTAACGCTATTACGTTTTCTTTACTATTCTAGCCTCAGTAAATATTGCAAAATGGGTGGCTTGTACGGATTGAGCAAAAGTGAAATGAATACCCAGCAATACTTTGCATGGCGAAGGCTTCATCTGAGTAAATCCAAGCTGTCTAATTGTATAGAAATGGCGGAAATCATGTCTGCATTTGCTGTGGTATGTGCACTATTGTTATGTCACATTGATGTATATTTACAGTTTTCAGTCCATATGCAACCATACGAAAGATTTAGAAACAAGCTTTGAATCAGCAACGCCTAGTCTATGCAACGACTCACTCCATTCAATTCAAAATTGCGCTAACAATTCAATGAGTGGCAGAAAATAATACTGTATGATATGTGTTAACTAACTATAATAGCTCGTGCGTCTAGTTGGGTGAATGTCCTAACCTGCGCACAAATAGATCAGTAGTTGATAATGATATGATATTTACATTTACACATTTCCATTTCATATGTTTTGCTCGAATAACTTAAATTTGTTTAGGTAAAAAAATTTGATCTTGCTTAATATTATTCTCATCAAGTTTACAGAATTCCTTTTTCTTTTCCAAGTTGCTTTATGTACTTTCCCCTTTCATATCTTGCAATTTGCTTTGTGGAAGTAAAAAAATTATATATTACAATTTCTATGATTACAGGTGGTAACCGTTGAATTACAAATCAACGATGGTGATGCTAACGAAGGACTCCTGACTGCATTTGTGATCACTACTTCATTTCTAGTCGCTGCTAGTATGCTCGCCGTAATGATTAGTACTTGCGTACTTCCTCACATTGAAGCCATTGCTAAAATGGGACTGATGAGTGAAGTGCATCAATCACCTCATGACCAAATGATACATCTCATTAACCTGTGCTGGGTCCTCACCAACACGGTGTCTATATTTCTTTTCACATTGGATGTCATCCTTATGTGTTGGATAAAATTTGACGCATTTAGTCGCGCCGCATCCATTGCTGCAACGATAATTATGGGTCCAATTCTCATCATAGTCCTTGCATTTGGGTTCATATTCTACCGGAGAATGATCAAACACCAGTATGACATTTCTGCAAAGAAATATGATGAACTAGAAGCAATGAAGACTCAATTGGATGAGGATATTGAATCGTATGCGAAAGCATCAACTATTAGGAGGACGGTGACCTCTTCTGAAGGGTCCAGGCAGTCTTCCTCTAGGTCAACTGTGTCCGCTCCCGCAGCGACGGGAATCTATAATGTGTAATTCAGGTTATGAGGAATATTTAAAAATAATTTATTAATAAACGAATCCTTTCTCTTATTTTTTTAGTGGTATTTATTATTTCCACGCTGTTCGTAATTAATGTTGCGCGTCGTCCACCGTATCCAAATCCGCACATTTCTTAATTGCCAATACAAATTTTAGTTTCGATATTATACGTAATAGAAGCTTTACCGCAGAATGTGTATATTGCTGGATAGTCTGATGATTCGTGTAACATAGCAAATAGTGGGGCTTCTTGTGAAATGCAAATATTACAAAGAAAACACGCAGATGTGAGCCTTGAGCTGGCGAATGTTGTCTATAGTAACATTATTCAAGGTTGTGAGGCACATTAACTTAATAAATAGCACTAATTTAAATTATTTGAAAAAGTCAGCTTAAGCCCATAAGAACAAGAACATCCGAAACTAATTACACTAGCATAGCAGCAAACCGCAAAAGAGCTGCAATTGAGCGGGCGCGCCTCTAAGGCGACTTCTAAGAACAATTAATTGAACTCATATGCCTTATGAGATAAATTTAACCACCCGCATATCACAAAAGTTTCTGGCTACAGTATCTCCATGAACACACAGGGCGGGTTATTTGCAAACTTCTTTTGCAGAATACAAAAATTTAGATTTTACACATGTGTGCCATGTTGGATAGTATGATGAATCTGCGTGCAACGCAACGTAGGAACTGCAAAGTTGCTTGTGTAACGCAAATCTTTACAAGCAGCTGCAACCCCAAATAGAAAACTTGCACATTTAAACTGTGAACAGAAAAATCTCGTGTATCCGCCATTCGTCCATGTCGTGCGACACGGCATGAAAAACTAGGATTGGATTAAAGTCATTCGCAATAGCCGGCTTAAAGTCAAAATAGTTACAATAGCAGCACGGTTCAAATCTCATAAAAATCTGTAGAGCTGGCGCGGGTACAACACAAAATAGTTCCCCATAGATTAACAAGAGTCGTTAATTGAAAGCGTATTTGCTAATTTCTTATTTGTAAGATTTGAGATGCAGAAGTACACATTAAAACCCCAAAATTAACAGGAATCTACTATTTCCCGTTGAAATGGGTCGGAGGAGTAACAATGTGAGTGAGAGTGATAATTGCCGTGACATTTACAACAATCCAAATTACATGGTATGGAAAAGACTGCAGTTGAGCAAAGCAAAGCTAAAAGGTGTTACACAAATGGCAGCAATGATGGCTGGGTTTTCTGTTGTGAGTACAACAAACATTTAAAAAATTCAATTGAAGCTTAATTAAAGAATACGATGTCAATCAAGCTCAATTTATTTTGAAACTTCAAGGTCGCTACGGTGGAATTGGATCTTCGAGGAAGTAAAAATGAATATTTGCTAGTTACATTCGCGACGACGACCGCCCTGCTAGTAACTTCAACTATGTTGTCAATTATGATTGCAACTTGTATTTTGCCACATATTGAAGCAATTGCCAAATTAAATTCAATCAAAATGTCACATCATTCTCCGCATGATTTGCTCATCAATTACATTGACTTGTCATGGGTTCTCGCAAATACTGTGTCAATATCCTTATTCATTATCGACGTCATCCTTATTTGCTGGATCAAATTCCCAAGAACACCTGCAATATGTGTGACAGCAATAATGATCCCTGCTTTAATTATTTTGTGTGTATTTAGCCTGGTGTTTTATCGACAAACTTTAAATCACAAATATGCCCTGTCGGATCGAAGGTACAATGAGTTGCAGGAGATAAATCATAGGCTAAGTATTTATGATGGGAGTGTACTCGCAAATACTAGTATGGATCATCTTAATCATGTGCAAACTGTTTGAAACTAATTGTAATTTACTGTTATTTATATTTATAAATATAGTAGGCGCAATGCGCACAACATGTAATAATTTCTATAATTATGTAAATTCATTTTAGTTTTAACGCTGTATTTCATACATTATGCTTTTCGCTTTGTTAATACATATTGCGTCGTCGCTAAATATTAAAACGTTGTTGTAAAATACGTTAAACAGCAAATCATTTTTAAAAATCTGTCTGGTAAACTCTTACCATTCTGGATAATGAATTGAGAATGAGTGCATTGCAATTAGAAAGCAAATGAATGAAAAAGATAATTTAGTACTGACTGGTGCATGCATTTCAAATGCCTATCGGGTTTCTACAAAGTGATTACCAAGGATTCATACAAGTGCACTTCTACTAAATATAACCTTAAATAGTCTAAAAAAATAACCACTTTAAAAACTAGTTGAATGTAAATATACCAAAGGAAATACTGTTTTTGAATGGGAATGATTTCATTCTCCCGGTCTTTTGTCTAAAATACAAAAACTGTCAACTGCCTGAATTGCGCAAAACAAATTCCCCACATCTGGCACACATTCAATTCTATAATTAAATGTTGAGCTCATCTGTTAGGTCTCGCCCGCTCACCCTATTTCCATACACTGCAAATTTCACTGAAAGTGTGCAAAACAGAAACGTATGTAGTTGTACGACATAAAACCAAAACTGTGAGCTCCGAGCATGTGGGCTACGCCTACGCTACAAATGTAACCTATTTGGCCATAAAATTGCAAGCATGTTTTAAGTTCAAAATGGGAAACAAGAGAAAGAATTCAAGCTGTGACAGTGATGAAGAAACATCACCAGAAGAAAATGATGCATTTATTGCACCTCGTCCAAGTGCCACTGCCAAAAGGCTCAAATCTGAGTCTAAATTAAATTATTATTTTGCTCACTTGAATCTACAAAAGGACGATGAGCAGAGAAAAGTAGCCGTACCCAAACATGGAAAGAATCCCAAAAGAATCAACGCTGACAGTTTTGCCGTGCCACAGCCACAGGCTTGTGATAATAAGAGAAAGCGAAAGTTTGATGATACATTGCAGTCAAATGCAAGTGATGCAGAGTTTTCTTCGCGACTTTGTGTGACAGCGATACCTTCTTCAAATAAAAGACTCAAAATATTTCCTGATCCGGAGGACTTGAAGGAAGCGGATGTCCCACCTGCTCCAAGGCGAAGGCTTTGGTCAATTAGTGTCGTCAAATGTGAGCAAACATTGTCAGATGTAGAAGTTACCTTGGGTTGACGAGACCAATCTGCAATGCATAAATGTAAGGCTGCCGCTTGCTCTCAACGTCTCAACTGTCAGTGATAAATTTGTGAAACTGAAATATTTTGAACTTGTAAAAAGGAATAAAAATTCTAGATCTTTTGTGCTGTCCCTCTAATTGATTAATTTGTTCTGTTCTTACGAAAAATCATAGCAATTTATCATAGACGTGCATTTATGTATAAAGTTATACCACTCGCGTGCTAATGATTAAATTTTTGCGAACTAGAAATTCGGCAATGTTTGTAAACGCTATTTATAGTTTACAAAGCAAAGCAAGTCATACATATAGGCTTTGCTCGCTATAATTTAGCCAATTTGACCTTTTAGAAATATATCCACTCAGCCATATCTATTTACTACAATCTACATTAAAGATATAAGCCGTAGAAGCAAATAACTTTAAGATTAATAAAAATTGTATGTGAGCTTTGAGCATCTGACAGAAACTGAAAGTTAAGGTTTGTTTTGTCGTCTATATTTTTACATCTTCCAATTTTTTGTAAAAAAAATAGTGAAATGAAATGGATGTATTTGAGTGTATCAAGTGGGAAACTGCATTTTACTGATAGTTGCGCCTAATGAGAATGAGAAATTAAGGAGAGCTCTAAATCAGGATTTGCAGAAATAGGAAAAGCAAGGCATGAAATCTTAGACGAGGAGATGGTGGTAAGGCAGTTATAATCTGAACAGCGGCCAAAAATCACAGGCAAAAAACATTTATTTATAAAACTATCCTTCATTACAAGCCATTAAGACACATAGCGTAGCACAAGGTTGTATAGAGGAGGATTACGGCATGCTTCGTTAGAATCCAGGAAAAGCCCAAACGGAAATTCTCCCATCACCCGCATTCTAGTTCATAGTCCCAGTCCGACCCGGAATCGAGGCAAGTAATTCTAAGCTTTAATTGAAAGAACTGCAAGTTGGAAGCGAAAGTATTTGCAACCCTCAAGACATATATCTTTGAGTAAGGCCTTTCAAAATATTTGTGTTTTGATTCTTAATTGCAATTATTTACTACCTACTTTAACGCTAATCGCAATGACATATGTGGCATGAAATTGAGAGCATAGGTATCCCTTTTATTTCGTTGGCAGCAATCGTTAGCCAAGTTCTCCCCTGAATTTACTAAAGTCGAAAATTTTGCACCGATAAATGTGTAGTATCTAGCAAGTCGCTTGTAGTTGAAAACCTAGGAATTGAATATATGAAAATAAAACTAATAATTTCTAAAAAAAAACTAATTGTTGTCATCTTCATAGGAAAGTACAATGGCGGACGTAGCAAAGGCCATTAAATGCCAAGGGGTAAACTTAAACAATGGATTTGCAGGTAAGACGTCAATAATGCATTGTCATTGCTAGTTGCACTTGCACTCAAACCTGAAAAAAAAATTTAATAAATTTTACAATTTCCAGAGGGTCCAAACAAATTTACCATTCTTACAAGTCCCAACCACGACGTTAAAAAATTACAAATTGCATTTGAAGGCCCAGCCCAGCCGGAAACAAAATTGGTAACCAAACCAAACAAAAATGTGGATGTCACATTTACTACAGCTGTGGGTGGAGAATACAAGATCCACGTCATGTATGACGACAGTTGTATTTGGAATTATTAGGAATGCTTTGTAGTTTTACATGCTTTTCCGCCAATAATCATATGACCACAAATTATACACTTATATTTTTTTTGGATTAAGGTATGACGGCCATTATCTTCATGGGTCACCTTTCAAATGCAAAATTCTAGGAGACGTAAAAGCTAGCGTTGACAAAGTGAAAACTTCGGGTGCAATCACGGAAGCTAAGAGTAATGTTGAGAACGAGGTCATTATTGATGGGCGAGAAGTAGGAATTGCCGGTAACTGAATTAGACCCCTACAAAATGTTGGATATGCTAGATACTAAATTCCAGGGTAACATTAGGTGGGATAACTGCGAAAATGGAGGGGCCGAGTCAGCCTGATTTGGCATTTAAGGACAATGACGATGGAACCGTCTCGGCTACATTTAAGCCCACAGCGCCTGGAACATACAAACTTCATTTGAAGTTCACTCACTTCAATCTTAAAGGCAAAGAGTTTAATCACAATTTTTTGTTTACAAGACGGATCCAATGAATAGTTTAGAAAATTATTCAGCAAAGTTTCTTCCATTTATTAAATTTTGCATTGATTTATTTAATTCACAGGAAGTCCGTTTACAATTGTGGTTACCTAAATGACGACGTACAATGATGAAACATCCCTTCCATATGTGGCTTCATTTGCTGGGTGTGCGTGTACATGTGTAAACTAATGGATTTGCAATAATTAATTTGCAATATTGGCAATTAACTCAGTCGTGGCATCTGTACTGAAAGCTAAATGCTTGAACTTCTTCACCCAATCATACTATATGTATTCACTCAAACAAATAAAAATTATTAACAAGGAGTACACCTGTTTTTACATTTATTATGATTGCACATGCATCTAATAACCTAACTCTCTTCCAATCCAAAGCTTGGCCTTAAAATTATTTTGGAAGAACGACCTACAAATTTTCCTTAATGTCAGGCCATGACAAGTACGATGTGCATTTGTTTTTCACAGCCGCCTCTGTGTAGAGTGACGAGTGTTATGATTGATGATTGCTGTCACTCATTATTTCATTAGGCAAGTTATTTTCACTTTGTACTTCCGGTGTACTACAAATTGTGGATATGCTGATAATTGTATTGGAAATATTGCAATCTGATGAGGTTCCTGTTTTGTAATGTCAATGTTTCTGAGTTTGAGCTAGTTAAAACAACAGTTTAAATATCCTATAATTGCTGACTTTGGAATAAACTCCGCTCGAGTTTTAAAGAACCACGCTCCTTGCCTTAGAGCCTGTTTCTGAAGATATCTTCCCAAGATTGCCAAAACGAAAATACCTTTAGCAGAAAATTGTGAAATGTGCAAGAAAAAATACCCTAATCAGAAAACCTTGATAAAAGAGTATGACAAGTTCGGAAAGCTTCTGAAATCCCCCAGAAAGCGGATAAGGCCACTCTTTTGGTCAGGGAAATACGGGGACACATGGAGAGTGTCCATCAAAAAGGGAAGTATTCATCAAGTCCACCACCACCCTTGAAGAAGAAGCACATTGGATCGTCACTTGAAGTCACATAATAATGTGTAAATTTGTTTTTATGCGATCGATACCCTTTCACGAGTAAACTGCCAAGAGCATTAAGCCGTCCACTTAAAGATACGCGGCTCAAGGGTCCGATCTCATCCGTGCAAGAAGTGCAATATACCTTTTTTTATGCATACAACCTTAGAAAACACACGTCAGAGACATATTCATCAACTTACTTCAGCCTGCACTGTTCGAAATCTTTTCGCAGGGTTAGAAATTTAAATTCTCATGTTCTATTTCAAACGGTGAATAAAAATACTATTGCGAGCGGGATCTAGACAAGGCCAATTTAAGAAATGTTTTAAGAGGTTGTATAACATTGGAAAGTGTTTATCTAATACAATCATATTTGAAGTTAATCAAAATAGGTTTTGCATTATTATTTTATTTCCAAGTTTTGTAGTAAGAACAGAATTTGTGTCTTGCAGAGCATAAGATCTTGTGGAAATAGAAATACACATGAATTACAACAACGATTTTTAAACAACTTCTCTCATTTTGTTGCAATGGACACAAATTTTGAAGATAAATTAACATTGTGAAAATTGGGACAGAATGTCATTTTAATTATACCAACATGAAGCACAGTAATAGTAATGTTAATTTAATTGAGCATAACATCATTATTTAAATCAAATAATATGAACAAAGTACTTTAGAGTTTAAAGTTAATACTGAAAAAGAGCGAGAGGTTAGAGACTAGAGAGTATCATTGCTTCACATTGAATTCCTTTGCCAACTTCAAAATATCTCCATTTTCCAAAGTTTCACTCTTCGCCTCCACAACTCTAAACGTATTGTTGACAATGACCTGNACTTATCAGATGAAAAGGATCCAGTATTTTAAAGGCAAGAATCCCTGCAGACTCTACTTTGGTTGTGACCTCATTGCAATCCTTGATAATTCCTGCTGGTCTGTAAATTGACACACGGTCAAATCCCATGGCTGCTATTTCCTCCTCCACCTGGGCTTTGACACGCGCCCAGTTGAACCAAGATGTCTTGGAAGTACCTTGACCGGATATAAAATGATAGTGTTTACATCCTCCGGCCAGAGCCAGTTTTGCAGTATCCACAACATAATCATGAGTGATTTTGTAATAGGCTTCCTTTGAAAGTCCAACAGAAGCAATTCCAAGCGCACAAAATCCAACATCATAGCCGTTGAAGGTATCCGTGTAAGTAGAGGCATCATCAAAATCAATTATCTTCTGATCAATTTTGGAGAAATTTGGATTTTCCGTGGAACTGGTGGGAAACTCCAGTTTTCGACGTCCAATGACGCTGACTTTGCTGAAGTTTGGATTGTCAATTAAGGCTTTGACGATTCCCTTTCCAGCAGTACCACTTCCTCCGAGGACGAATGCACTCAGAGATTTTGTGGACATTTTGTAAATCGGTGGGTCAAGGTTTGATTGTGCGTTGTAAAATAATAATCCAAGGACCACGGTCAAAGGATCCTGTCAGAATGACAAATAAAGTGTTCATCGATCAAAACGGAGAACAGGAGGCGACGCGATGTAATGTAATGTAGTAATTGCAGTTTTAGGATTTCTGCAATTAATAATATAATTAATAATAATTTTAAAATAATGGTTTAACACTCATAACATTCAGTTATGTTAAAAATGTTAAGATAATATGTTTAAAAAAGCACTGCACAAAGTTCGGCTTAAAGACATCCATATGTTGCAAATATCTCAATGCCCGATTTTTTTTATTCAATCAAATGAATTAGTTAATTTGAGTTCTACAAACATTAAGACAAGACAGCTGAACTGACATTTAATTTATAGATTTTATTAATGCTACCTTATAATAACAGTTGCATGGATCCCGTCAAATCGGCAACCGTCGCCACGGTCCACAGAAGTCAATCCACTTTCTTTGTAGGCCGACTGTATTGTATTCCAAAGTGTAGCTCGCGACTTTGTATTTATATAGTTTTAATTCATGTGACGGCGAATTGGCACGTGAGGTGAGGAATGAATAAGCAAAAACTAAACCGACTAGGCTCATGATTTCATTCGCAAACTTGTTGAGTTCAAAATGTTGTGTTTTTGGTTCCAGTTGTGTAATACTTGGCCAACCTTGAGACTATGAGACTGAAATCGATGGACTACGCAAAGCCAGGTGCGTGGTGCAGTACATGACAATGACAAGCAAAAAATAAAGTCAAAGACTAAAATACCGAGCTCAAGAGCATGAAGACCTTTTGCAAAAAGTACCTGAATGTAGAATTGACAATATATCTCTACTTCCTACATAATGTCACCGGTTCTGTAATGTAAAGTCAACAATATATCTGGTATATCAATATATTCTGGTTTCCTACAATGTGATAACGTTGGCATGCAAAATCCATGAAATGTAATTATGAAGGCCTGGAATACAATGATACAAATGACAATGATTGTAATTTTTATAACGTTGCAATTAAGCGCCGTGGCTTGGAAATAGCTATTGGAAAAAACTCAAATAAAAGCAGTTAGTCTTATTTTTCACTTAGTCGTTTTTTTAAACTCGAATGTATATTTGCATAACGTTGGACATAATAAAACACAGTCGTATTTTATTACTGCAATAATTGGAAAAAACTCAAATAAAAGCAGTTAGTATTATTTTTCACATAGTCGTTTTTTTAAACTCAAATGTATATTTGCATAACGTTGGACATAATAAAACACAGTCGTATTTTATTACTGCAATATTTTTGTAACACTAAAGTTATGTAGATTCAGTAGAGTCCACCATTCCACGCCCAGAAAAATCCACAGAGAGCAAAGAATGAAGACCAAACACGAAAAGAACGGGTTTCACTCTTTTTCGAAGCCTTGCTGCACCAGTTCTTACGCGTAGGTTTTCCAGATTCTGACATGTTAACGCATTTTTTTTCTGCATATAGAAGTACGATGATGCTCGTTGAGTTGTCACCAGAAGTAAGCTTGCAGTAACATCGCTTCTCGCTTTTTGTCTCCAACTCAAAATCAACTGGATTTAAGCACTCCATAAGAGGTCCACAATCTGTGTCTGTAAAATACAAATTAATCTCGATGATATGACATATTTTAATTACTCATGGGCCCTAAAGTTTGCGGGAAGCAAAATTCAGACAACTCGGAAAGAGTAAAGCATGTTGATGTTAGCATAACATATCCAACGAGCGTTTCTCGGCTAGTGTCTCATATAGAAATAGTATTGCTTATTGCACGACAACACAAATAGTGGCTTATACGGTTGTTGTAAAATAAGAAATAATTTATTATCCTACTCAACAAGCACAAATGTTAGCATTGCTTACCATTTTCACATTTGTCTCCAGGCCATCTAGGGCTCCCCACACATATATCTTTTTCACAACTGAGTTCTTCCCTACCCTTCCCTACTGTTTCCTGCCCTGGAGCCGGTCTTGCTCGATTGCATTTCCCTGAGGCAAAAAAAATATTAATGCTATTAGTGTTGAACACATGAGGACAAATATAAACAATTTCAAACTACAAAGATAACTCCATTACCATCTTCGCACTGTCCGTTGCGGAATCCAGGGGCCTCACACCCTGAAAATTTGTCAAAACCAAATTGTATATCCAATATTTTGTTGCAAAATTTTGTGAATTGTTAAAAAAAAACTTTAGACTTACCGTATCTAAAACTCTCGCATTTAGGATTCCCAGCATCAATGATTTCATCAGGATTTCCAGCATTAATACTTCCGTTCGAACTATTATTTCCAGCATTAATACTTTGATTCCCTGAAATACTATCTCCAGCAACAACCACAATGATGGAGAGCAGGGTGGCAAATGTAAAAATCTTCATTGCTGCCATTAAGAGCAGCTGATTGTGGATAGAACGAAAAGAGGTGGAGGTCACAGGTGACCGAAGAATTAAATGAACTAAACCGAACTAAATATAATCTTCTGTGCTCTGCCTTTGTTTGCCGCCGAATCGCGGCAGGAGTTTCATCCCTTCCGGATTCTCCGCTCCTTCACTCACCCAACACCCCAATTCTATGGCAACCAATCAAAGTCATTTGGACAACTGAATTTTAAATTATGAACAAATTGCAAAATTGAACGCCAGAAAGCCAAGACCTTCCGCATGTATTTGATGAAAAATATTACAGACTGTTTTAAATTAAATAGATAATTTAAACAGAATTAAATATTTTTCCTGCTGCAGCATGCAGCATTGAATGAAAATAACTGCTACTCAAATTTCCATGCATCCATCTCTGGCGTTTTGGCTTATATTGTCAGCATTTGTGTGAAAGGTATTTCTTTCATTTTAGCTTTTTAGAAATTATGTGAGTTCTATTCTAAACTTGACGACAAAAAATTGAAGATGTAACATGCAAGTGAACACAAGTAACAAATATTTTCAGGAACATTTTATTTCACTTTCACAAACCTTTGACTCTATTCGCTCCATTCAATTATTTGCTCTTCACATTAGATAAGATAAAGGGAATCGTGTCAGAACAGGACACTTTTAACAAACTTGTGGTTTAAGAAATAAATTAATTTAATATTGAAGTAATATCATCATGAATATGAACTAAGAATGAGTTTGGATCATTTTGGAATCAATCTGAAATTCGCATTTCCGGAATATTCTTAACTGGACGTTCCTTTGCGTTTGGGTTCTCTTTCCTTTTTCATTTCTACACATACTAAGACAAAATTAGAACATCTTATTTTTGAAACAACTACTAAACAGCACCATTAGTTTTGCCAGAGGGCAATGACTTTTACAAAGAGTAATTTTGCTAGTTTTGCATGAGATTGGCGAGTGGCTCTCTCACAGATGATCAGAACAACTGCTCACCGACTAAATATTTGCAATTCAATTTCTGCACAAGGAGGGCAACTCATAAAATGAAAACGCCAATCTGCATATCTGCACTTCAAGAGCTGTGTAATAAAATTTCTAATTCAAGCAATGTCGCAGTAGTACAGAGCCTCCTACAAGTTTGCGAACATATTTTCATATCCAGATTCACTTTCTGTATTCCAAACGTGCCAGAAAGAAAGGAAAATTAAGGTCAACGAAAGTGAGCAGACTGTCGGCGGGCGGTTTCCAAAAAATTTCCATAATCATGGACTGCTATTTGAATTTGAGGACTTTTTTTTGCCTCAGTCATAATTTCCGATTTTACTTGGAAGGATAGTACCATTTTCATTATGTGGAAAATTGCTCCTACTCCTGAGAAGATAACGCTTTTGACATTTCTTTTCATTGCTATTTTAAACAACCGATTTGCTAAATCTGAAACTAGCGAAGAAATTATTCTACAACAACAGCGGGTATATACCGATTAACATATTATTTTAAAAAATTTAATTAGAAACCCCTAATTGATCATTTTGCAGGAAATTCTGCGGGCTGCTGGAGCAAACGTTCAAGATGGTACCTAATAAATTAAATGTTAATATGAAGGCAGGCAATGATCCAATATTTTGATACAGCACTGCCATGTGGAGCAGTCAAAGATCTAGGCATGAATGAATCCGTATTAATTGAGAGTCCGAATTTCAACAGTAGTGACAATTACCCCAGTTCATTGAATTGTAAATGGAGATTTTTGGTAAACAAACACACAAGAACAAACTACGAGGCCAGTTCACTATGTTAACATTTTAATTCAGTTCCCAAGTTGTTCACTGACTGTCTCCTGCCCCAGCTTCCGCCTCAATAATTTTCTTTGCTTTGACTACTTGGAAATTAAGGATGGGTCAGAGAAAACTCACAGGTAGGTATAGTAATAAAAGGTCATATCAGAAATGTTGTGCAAGCGAAGCTAAATTGCAAACGTGCCGGATAAACTACTGATTCTTTACTATTATTATTTTAAGATTTTGTGGGACAAATGGACCAAACAACATGAAAATGGTTGGCCATTCGGTTGACATTACATTCCGAACGAGTCCGTTTTTCAATTCTGGAGGATTCCGATGTCAACTGGTTTGTGTGGATGACAGTATGTCCATATACACAATTCCCTGCGCGTATTTGTGCGGCTTTTTAATTATAATTCTGTTCATTAATTAGCGACTGGTGGTGACGACACTGAGGATACACCGCCGGAAAATGTTGCTCCACCCACACCTTGCAGTCAGTGGTTTACACTTTGATTAACTCAGGGCAAAATTTGCATTCTAATACACAATTTAATTTCCAGATTGCGGGCAAGGGCTCCAAGCTACTAAAATTGTGAATGGAGTAGAAACTCAGATTGGAGAATTTCCATGGATGGTTGGATTAGTTCGGACTGGTTCCCAGACGCCATTCTGTGGCGGTGCCCTGATCAACAATAAGTATATTCTTACTGCAGCCCATTGCGTTATGGGGTTAGATTTTACTCAGTATTTTAGCATGGTACTTTTGTAATTACAAATTTTAGCGCGTTATTAAATTTTTTGCGTCTGATGTATGAACATTCAGGAGAACACCATTCAACACGGAAATTATCCTGAATGAGCACAACACACAAGTCGAAGATGAAACACCAACCCCCGTCCAGAGGAGGAAGATTGATCTCATCCTCCCGCATAGGTCATACTCATCTCAATTAGATTACGATGCAGCCGTGATTAAATTAAGAGATCCAGTAGATTTAAGCAACTCTATTGTTCCGATTTGCTTGCCGAAGGATTACAATGAAACTTATGTGGACAAAGTGACAACTGTTAGCGGATGGGGCGTTACAGAAGAAGGTGGGCAGAACTAATGTATAAAAGATTAACTTGAACTAAAATATTTATGAGCGCTTAATTGTGATCGTTTTTTTGTTTTAGGAGGCAGTTTGTCACCATTTCTGCAAAAGGTTGACGTGGATGTCATAACAAATGAAAAATGCTCTGAAGCCTACCCCGATATCATCACTCCACGGATGATATGTGCCTCAAGGCTTAAAAGTGACGCCTGCCAAGTATGCACATAAACGCAATGTAGATCATTAATAGGCTTATGGATTCATTAAAACTAAAATCATTTTAATTTAATTTCAGGGAGATTCCGGTGGACCTCTGATGTATGCTGAATCGTCTTCTCCGTCTACAAACACCAATAGAATTTTTGACTCTGACCTTTCTCTTCGAAATGTGGCGTACTTCAGGCACACACAAGTTGGAGGTAATATAAATAAATATTAGCAGTATCAATATCAATTGTACACAGTGTGCCGATTTTAATAATATTTGACATTTTTAGTGGTGAGCTTTGGGCAAGGTTGTGCTCGCCCTGACAAGCCAGGTGTGTATTCCCGAGTGACAGGTAATTTCTTTTACGGATTACTAAATTTATTCTATCGCAAATCTTACTAAAATTGTGTTTACTAACCCTGAATTCCCAACATGCAGAATACATGCCTTGGTTGCTTCGTTGTAACAGCCGACGGAAGTTATTGCACATCGTAAATTATACAAAGCTCTTTAAAATGATTTATTTATTGAATTTTCTTAGAAGTATAGTGTATCTTAAACTAAAGCGAATTAAAAATATATAATATGATAGCGAATCCGTCCATTATTGCATTGCCGTGTGGAGTAAGTGGAGTTGGAAAATGCTGGGCTCTTTTACATTTATTTCTTTTGTAAACCATCTCTGATCATGCCACCTATCTCCGCATTAACGTTAAGAAAATTCTGCACAACTTTAGCCTGAATATGTGGATAAGTTAGCCCGAGCGTCGACAAAATGTTATCCACAACGATTTTACGTTGGGCCGGATCCAACTGTGTTCTCCAATACCAATCCGCTTGTGAAAAGTTATCCTCATCCCCATTATCATATCTGACGACGTCTCCAGTTACCTGGTAAACTGTTTCATTTGCATTCGGATCCAATCGAACTTGGTCAAATGTATTTGGGAAGTAATTTGGAGCCCCCTTTCCATTATCTTTGGCTGTGTAACAACCTACCCCATCCCTCAAATAACTTTTGACCTTCACAGCTTTAAGGGGACGATTGACTTCAATCAAATTTGCATTTGACCCTAGTCGATAGCGAATTGCATCAGAGTATGAGAACATTCGAGCATGTAGCATTCTGTCACCGCTCGGCGCTTCAATTCCAGGAACAAAATTACCAACAGCAAATGCTGATTGCTCAATTTGCGTGAAGAAATCCTCAGCATTTCGATTCAGGACAATCTTTCCAATCGGCCTCAAAGGAAAGTCCTGTTCCCGCCATAGTTTGGTCACATCAAATGGATTCCAACGATAATTTGCAGCCTGTTCAAAAGTCATT
>JAAXYW010001749.1:0-19201 GCA_036851895.1 Orthonychiurus folsomi | reverse complement strand
GAAATAAAATAGTGTTTGACAGGCCGCCAACAGCGTTGGGTCCAATTTTACGCACCAAATGAAAAAGGGTTATGCATTTCCCTTGTTCTTTCACGTACGTACGTACGTGGTCTATGTCAGACGTCGATTTTCAACTTGTTACAATACGTAAAGTGCTTGTTTGTAATTTTAGCTGGCATTGAAATTTTCCCTGTATATTCACCGTTATTTGACACGTATTAAATTTTTTTCTTTGTATTTTCAGTGCCATGTGGAGAACCTGACCTCTAAATTCTCAGTTCACCTGTACTTTTCCCTATTTTTAAATCCTGAAGACATTCCAATTAGTCTGAATGACACTTCATAGCCTAAAGTGATCATAAAATTGTGTGAAAGAACAAAGGGGTAGGAAATCCGAAGGGTCGCTTTGGCAGAATGCCTAAAAGCGGAACCGCATTTGGGACATTTTTCCTGGCCATAAGCCAAATGAGAATTTAGGAATTGAAACTACTTGTTTTTCGACACCCCGTGCCCTCATCCTTTCCCTTTTCGTAAACAATCTGCCCAAAAACCTAATGTCGCATGTCCAAGTGGCCAGGCCAGTCCCGCTCACTCCTTCCGTCCTTCCTTGACCATTGGCCATTGACAATTGACACTTTACACAAGATTTATTAGGTAAACATCAGGATTTAAGGATGGCTTGGCCGGGTTTGGGGACTTTTATGGGCCCTTTTACGCAGCACGAGTGCGAGTGCACGACTGAAGAGGAAGAAAAAAATTGAAAGGGGAAAAAAATCCCTTGGCAGTTGCTCCTTGTTCCTCAACACTTGTTTAGCCCTTAAAAGCTTCCTTAATGGAGACAGGGGAAGGCATTGTATTCTATTTGGTTTTGGTTTACAACAATAAAAACGTCTTGAGAAAAGTCAAGATGAAGGGGGAATACAATTAAGGGGCATCGAGGCTGAAGATGAACCACAAAATTTTGAGGGGAAATGAAAGAATCCGTTCCCTTACCTCCATCTCCACCTCCGCATTTCTTTCTTGTTGACCACAATACGTCCTTTGTTTTTCCTCCAATTCTCGTAGTCTCTGATTGTACCTCTCAATTTGCTCTCGGAGAACAGCATCTTCGATCTGGGGGAAATAAACATTTGGAAATTACATTACAATTTGATTTTTTATGCTTTGCTATCTACAACTGCAAAACGACAATTCGCTATTACAAATTCTAGTGCAATCATCGATATGAATTCCTGGTCAAAATCACAAAATTGAATCTATTGCATTAAAATACTACAAGTGCATTAGCTAAACTTTTATAATTTTCAATTAAAATGTATTTCACATAATACTGGAAACTGCAATTAAATGTTAACAAATTTCCAGTTCTTGAACTTCTCTAAAATGTAAGCCATGTGTTTGGTAGAAAGATTCTTTACGGGAAATGACAGGCTTTCTTTGGCACGTTCCACACGGTTTGTCAAGAAATATATGAACGTTTAACAAGTTAGTTTTACCTGAGCGGCTTCCTCGTCATACTCCAAACACCCGACTCCATCCAAACGATCCAAGTCAAGCCAACCTCTCCATCGAACGCAAACACCATTCATAATAAAATGTGATCTCAAATGAACCTGAAATTTTAGACAAACAAAAAAATATGAAGAGGGATGGAATGGAGCATAAGCAGATATTTTTTTTGCCTTGCCTTTCCTTTCCTTAGGAATGAAAAGCATTACAACATTTGAATGTGCCATAAAATAATACAAGAGGGAGGTGGCAACATTTCTTTAAATTAAATCCCGTCCAATGCACCAACAATGAAGGCTGACGCTGAATAAAGTGTGAATGACGTCGACACCAGGGAGTATTTCTCTCTCATTTTCACCCTCATGACTTTGTATTCATTCTCTGACTTTTCACTCGCCTGGGCCAAAAGGGCGAGGCATTCCCCCATTGTAAAATCATAAATGAAAGCAGCTCCCAGCCTCCTTCCAGCCTTTGCACATTGTGCACGGCGAAAAATGTAAAAATGTCAATCTAAGGCTGACGTGACAACTTCCACTCGTCTCTTCAACTGTAAAACGCCTTAATGCAAAACAAAGGGGAAGTGAGCCCGCGGTTTCCTTTGCGCGTCACCAAATCCTTCAAAAACTCAAAACGGTTTTTTTATTCAAAAATCCCGAAAACTGGCGAGGCGTCGGCATCAGGTAAAGCAGCTCAAAAACATGAAGCCCAGAGAATTTTATGCGTGTAAAATTTTAAATGTCATTATAAACGGACTATTTTGTTCGGATTTAAGCTTTAAAATGCCATCAAATTATTTTCCATCACACTATAACCTTTTTATGTAAAATTTACATTTGAAAAGGGCATGTGGAAGGTAGTGGCGGGAAATATGCACCACGAAGGAAAATGCGAGTGGGAAATGGATGGGTACTTAATAGGAAACGAGTTGATCTCAATGAATGTCAATTTGTTGATCAAAACAACTTCACCGGTCCTCAATTCAATATGCGAAGTGGAGTTTCAACGAGTTGGTGAATGATTGAAGAGGGCCCTTCAGTTTCACGTTTCATAATTCATATGCATGCATATGTATTCAAGTATGTACTTGTCATGCGAATACACTTTGTATGCAGTTAGGACACCCTGAAACACTCTGATCACTCAAAATATCGGACACAGGATACAAAATAAGAATCCTACACTTCAAATCATATTAGCAGATGGAAATTTGGATTTTTTATCGAGGCCATGATCCAATTTCCCAGCAAATTCCCGAAACACAAGAATTAAAACCTACAATCGATCGACGTACTGTCCATCCCATAAATTTTCTCAACCTTTTCAAAACAACATGGAACGAATTCCATCTTCCGATATCATTGTACGCGTATCCCGGCGTATCAGGTATGTAATTTCCTCCAACCAAAAAGTGACCGGGGAGTACAATGTGTAGGGATAAATCACGGAGTGGAAAATTGGGAATTGGATCCAATCCACGCTTGGACATGAGGCATTTCCTTTTTATACCGAATTTTTTATTGAACGGACGGAGAAAACTGATTTGGATTCTAATAAAATCAGAAAAGGGGTGGCCCTGTGTTCCCTATTCCCTTTGATCCATTAACTACCCGAGTCCCTCCAATCTACTGTACTGCTGTCGCAGTCAACGTTCAAATTTGAACATTTTTCACATTACAATTCGGAGCTAGCATTGAGATTATTTGATGAAGTGGAAGGGAGTGAGACAATGGCTCCTGATGCCCTCACGGATCCCTTTAACTTCATCCGGGAGTGAGATGTTCCATTTTGCTTGCCTTTTACCTTTACGTACGTACGTATTTCAATCAAGTCGAGAGTTAGGGGAGCCCTTGAGCCCGGCACGGCACGGGACAGGTCGGGTCGGAAGATGACCCCTTTGAAGCTGAGAAATCCCATGTCCCGCATCGCCGGGAAGTGACAAAAGGGTTGAAAGTGGCGTGCCATGCCCAAGCAACCCTTTCAATCCATTCTTGTCCCATTTGGAAGAGAAACAATATTTGAGTCAAATTGTCACACTCTATTAGAGACCTGAGTTGACGGGGACGGTAGCGNTCCATTCTTGTCCCATTTGGAAGAGAAACAATATTTGAGTCAAATTGTCACACTCTATTAGAGACCTGAGTTGACGGGGACGGTAGCGGACTGCGGAATGAAAAGGCAGTTCCCCAATAATACACGCCGAATACAATAAAGTCCCCTTTTTTTAAAATTTTATTACTCAGTCAACCTCCTAGCCTCAATTTCCTCAACGAAGCGCGACCTTATTTCGTACCACATTTATTGGATGGCCGGCAGTATTGCCCATACTTCATTTTTCTCAAGAACTAAAGTTCAAAGGATCGAAGGATGACAATGAGTTGAGGATTTTTCGTCACTTCAGCCCTTGGAAATAGTAAAACGCCTCTTTTTGGCTACCCGGATTGGCTTTGAGTGACAGAAACAGTAGTTCTTCCAAAACAAATCATAAAAATAAAAATCTGAATGAGAATTCTTGCATTTTACTACAGGAAGAAAAGGATCCCGACCCTTGAATGGGTTGGGTTAAGGGCATGTAATTACATGCACAGACTTTATAATGGTAACAACGCTTTTGGATGAATGGTGGAACAGCTTCGTAAAAAAAACAGGAGCAAATTGTTAGTTACGTTTGTCTAATCGGCTCCCTTCTTGAAGTAGTAGGTTCCTTTCCATGTGCGTACCTGTATGACTTGAGCACTATGGGTAATATTTTTCATGTTTCTTTACCCTAAAAAACATCCGGAGGCACAGAACTTTGGCTGCGTAATAAAACTAAAGCCACAGGGTAGCCCCATGAATTACAACTTCGACCTTTGTGCAAAAACACACAATTTCCTCTATTTTGCGTTCACGTTTGCGTTTTCATGTAATTTCCCTTCCTCAAAAAAATATCCTGGGTAGGAATTAGAAACTCCAGGAGCCTTTTGGGATGTTAGCATTCATGAGCTCTTCATGTGAAAATGAGTCTTTGTGGATTATCCTCAATCCCGAGAGCTTTTTGGGGTTAAAACTCTGTACAATTCACCATTCAAAGGTCGGGTCAAAAAAAAAATCTCGTCACTTCCATCCATGTTTTCCTTAACTTTGGAAAATCCCGCGTATTACGCGTACGTATTGATGAAATAGTTATCCCAGGGTTAATCCGAATTGACGCCTGGCTTCACATTGCCCCCGAGTCAATCCCCGCCTGAGTGTGAACAATTGGATAAAAGGTTGACAGAAAAAAGAAGTTAGATTCAGGCCCACAAAAAATCCTAAACTGTTTCCCAAGTCCCAGACCGGCACGGTCCAAAGGAACATATGGAAAAACGACGGACAAAGGAATACGGGCCTTCCTTAAGTCCATCCAGATATTATGACGGGGTGACAATGGGTCTCAAAGGGTTACCCTTCATTACATGCATTATTATGACGTTCTGTTGATATTTGCCCAATTCCAGTGCTCCTCGTCGTTTCCCGTCCGTCCTCGTCCTCAATTTATTCGTCGCTCCGAATGAAATCACGAGCTGCCTGTTCCCCATTATTTTATGATTGAAAAGATTAATCAAAAGACAATGTGGAGCAACGGCGTGCCTGAATCAAAATCAAAGGGGTTCCCCCGTACATTACGTACATTTTATTATTGCAATTTTCGCTTCAACAGATGTTGACAGGCTGGGACACACTGCGACTGTACGTACGTAATGCTCAATCTCTCCGTCAGTCTTTTTGGACCTCCCGGTCAGAAAAGGTCACACCCCATTCGCACAAGTGACCTCCTACGTGTTTCCTGACACCTTCCAAATTTCGGGAGACTGGATTTTGAATGGAATAGGGAGTCTGCGGGGCGTGCGACGGACGAGGAGGACGAACGACAAAGAGAAAGCGCATGCGCAGCTCAGACTACGGACAAAAAGTACACGAACGTACGCACGTGTGCGCTGAAGCGAACGACGAAGGTAATTTCAAAGTTGACGAAACTTGTTAATTGGAGGTTGGAGATGAATAATTAAAGAGGACAGGTAAAAGTTGGCCACTGGGCATGGGGAGACAGGTGAGAGAGGATCGAGAAAAGAATGGGATGGCCACCCGGTTGCGTGGCGGATGAATTAACTACAAGCGAATGCATGGCATGGCATGACAAGGACTCATCCCGGACAACAATACCAACTACGCTGTGCCGAAGCTCAAGACAAAAACATCGGAGCGAAACGACGGAATAATAAGTCACACACTCCTCCGCTTAACAGGATGATCCATTATTGACATGGATCCACAAAGTCCCATCCTACAAATGGAACAATGGAGAACACAATAATACAGTTTGCAACCGACGCGACGCAACGTGATATGATGACCAAGCGTAGCTCACATTTATACGTAATACGTACGTGAGCCAATACAATGCTAAATTCAAAGTAATCCATGATATTGCTATTTATGAGAATTATAACAAATTTTTCACTTGTGTTTAGACAGTTTGATCATTGGATCCAAGTCTGGTTTTTATGAGCACAAGTGCCGATTCACAATGACCGGCATTTTTCTCCGACTGACTCCTTAAATGGAGACGTGTGCGAACATGTGTATTAGAAAAAAGTCATCAATGAAATATGCATGGTACGTGTAATTCACATGTTTTCCTTTTCCTTCATGACCAATTTAAATGGAACAAATATTTTGCCGTCCAAAGTTACACATTTTCTGAGCACGAGTCGGATTTCCAGAAACGCCGAAGCGGGGGATTCAAAAGATTCCCCAAGATCAATGAAAACTCCCCAAGTAATGAAAATCTTTCATGGCAAGGGTATTTCCCACTACTACCCGTATTTCTCCATCTCCCTTTGCGTTACTCTATCCCCCGCTTCGCTCATGTAGTAAAATAATACCCGGGCATTTGTCATTGCGCAAGTGCTTTCAAATGTAGGCATTTCCAAGGCGGTGCCGAGGCCGACACGATGCTGTACAATGTACGCCATGTATCATCATTCCTCTGGTTCTTCCCTTCAAGCCCTCCACTTTCATTATCTCAGCTCAGCATATAAATTCGGGAGTTAGACGCATACAAGTAGACAGAAAATCCGAAAATCGGGGGAAGGGGGAGTCGGATTATCATCAGCGCCTCGGTAATTCCATTTCCTAGGCTGGGCGCCAATGGGGCTCGATGCCATTTTTAACCATGGATGCTACACCCGCCGCGTATTTGGATATACATACCATCTCAACTTTCCCCCCATATATTTTTGAAGGGGAAAATAATTTGGATTTATTTTATTATATTTTGAATTTACTTCACCACCATGACTGACCGTGGCATGGCGGGTTGGTTTTTGTGGAATTTTAGAAGTCACGCCGCCACAGCTCGGCCGCCTTATTTGTCTCCACGGTCAAAATACATATTTCTTTTAAATTGTGACAGTTTTAGTGTTTTATTGCTCGACCGTCTCCAGCTCATCCGCTTTGTTATTGTCAAGAGAGGTACGAGTAGATTGTTGACTCAAAGGGAAGACAATGGCCAGCCGTACCCACTACGCACATCATCTTAAGAAACTTTCAAAATCCGTAAAATCTCAATTTCAAAGTGTTCAATTCAACCCTTGTCCCGTCAAAAACCCTCCTTTTTGCGGTATTTTTACCACCATTGGCCGGCCCTTTTTATAAAAAATTCAACGGGACTTTTCAGGGCTAATGTGAACGACTCATACCTGCATTATTGGTGCATGCATGTTTACATCAAATTTGTAAAGAAATGAAACCTTGTTTCCTCCTTCAGACGGATTTCATGAATGGATTTCTTTAAAGGGGCTCAAACTCAGGATTAATTCAAAACACCTTTTCAAAGGATTATGCGCGGTGCATGGTTGATGAGTGCTAAGCACGCAACTTTTATCAAATTACATTAAAAAAAACTTATTAATCCAAATTTTCACGCCAGGGATGGTTCAGTGGCTACTCATTCATTTTTTCATGTCAGACGACGCTATGCGTCGGCGCAGATGTGATACTCCATTTTCAGATATCCAGTCCGTGTGCATGCCTTGTGTATTTGTGCTTGGAATTATCCCTGACCATCGCATTTGTTGAAATGAGTGGGAAAACGAAAGGAAGAAAAGTTGAGGGTGGGTAAAGAGCTGGGCGGTGAATGACACCTCAAATAAAGCTAAAATTACAGGATCGGCTGAAGCGAGGAAAGGAGTCGGAGTCAAAATTACGTGGATCGCGTCTCATCAAAAATACTCACTTCCGTCCAATGTCTCCTAAACTCATGAGTGCGAGTCAGTCATTTCGAATCATGTACCTTTCTCAGAAACACCGCCTCACTCAACTATCGAATTGTGGTTTACCGACTTACGGAAAACTGCACCGGAAATTATTAAAAATCATATTTTCTTGCTATTCCCATGCATCCGTATGTACTTTGGGTAATGTCTTTCCCACAATCACAATATTCCATTGCTTGAAATACAGAAAACATTATTTGCATTGTATTTGAATTAGAGTTTAATAAATTGATGTTCCGTTTCTGAATTTTCGGCTGTCGACTCCATTAACATTTTAAATAAAACATTCAGGCATTTGCATTTAGTGTAGTAATTCCAAGGCTTATTGGATTGTTCTCATTACTAAGTAAATAAATTTCCATTGAACCATTAACAGTGTCGACTCTTATAATTACACCGAAACAGGATGGATAAGACAATGCCAGCACCCTGGCTCCAAGTAATTAAAAATCGGATAAACGGGAGGCAATTAGTAAAATCAAGTTCCATGCAAGTAACGTCAGCTCCACGAACAAATAAGTTGACATGCGATAAGAGGGAGCTATTGGCTCTTTGTAGTCCAGCCAAACAACTCCGCCACCAGAAGGAAGAGGAAACTCAACCACATTAATGCATTACATGTACGTCATTGTCTTGTAAGTGTTTTACATTCACAATCCAAGTCAGTCAGTTGAAGACGTGTGCAATGTCTACGTACTGTTCGTACTGTACGTACGCTTCTTCTTTCATCTGCCCAATGCTAAAGACATGGTTTATCATTTCTGTGGCTTTTTACTACTACGTACGTGTGGACTGGGCTGTGTACAGTAGAATGTTCATGCCAACCCATACATACATAAGATCTCCTCTGCCTCAATTATTATGAACGGACATTTTCGGTTTTAAGAATGACTTCGTCAAAACCACAGTATGTGTCGGTCTTAAGCCAGACGAGAGACACAATCCAAGGCTCGATCTGCCGTAGCCAAGAAATTCTGACCTTCCCACTGGTTGGGAAATCATGTACGTTACGTACGTATGTTTTTGCTATGACAAAGGGCACGCCAGATTTTATTAATAGGTCAAATATAAATGTGTTGTAATGAGCCCTGAAATCCTGTTACACATTTTCCAAGAGTGGATCCCAGGATTTGAATCCGTGAGAAAGGAAGATTTATATAAATTTGATTGGGAGTATAATTTGGGAACGGACGGAGATGCGATTCCAGAGACAGTTTTGATTTCCGTGGAACCTCAAAGATGAGGATTCTCACGGTCATGGTCGGTCTTCTGTCGTCCGTCGTTGTCCTCCACAGTCTAATCAATGTGAGAAAGGAAGTGGATTCCGGACTCCTTTGCCAACTTCAACGTCATCTCAAGGCTGGACTCATCAATTCCAACACATTAACCCATTAATACAATTGACATGCGCATTTTTTTTATTATCAGCTGGGCCAAGAAGACCCCTTCAATCTATTCGCACAAATGAGGACCACTTGTTTTTTCCCATGACCTAGCTTCTTCCTTGCCGTGCTTTCCAGGAATATTTTAATTCAGAATTCCTTCCAGTGACTGAAACATGATAAGAAAGGAAGAACAACGAATGAATGTGCAATTCGCTGCCGCTCATGTTATGTCGATGAAGTTTGAAGGACTCCTTCGTGGTGGCGGAGAGTATTTGTATTTGTAAGTATTTCAGTCCTCGGTCCATTGGATTTCAATAAGAAGATTCTCTCAATTACACACCGTTTTGTTGCAAAGCAATGGACGTGTGTGGGTGTACTGTACTATGTACTAAAACGTTCATGAATACATCCACTACTTCAGTTGTACTACAGGAAAATAGACCTCCATGACGGTTCCCTTGTGCTAACAACGAGGAGGGTATGTTTTGAGTTAAAATCCTATTGTTCAAATCCCATGGACCAATTCGGCAATACTTCACTCAATTAAGTTTACGCATGGACCTCACCTTACATGCATTCACTTCATTCACAGGATTTTGAGGAAAAAACTTTGTCCTACTAATTTGTTTGCATGTACAATCTTCACTTGATCTAAGCCTATGCATATGGCACAGCATACATATCAGTAAAAAAAAGATCAAGATTTTTTTTGAAAAAATGCTGCATTTTCTTGACGAATAAAAGCATGTTCAGCTTGCAATGGATTTCTAGTCCTTGAATTTCAGAGTGTACGCGTACTACCACGTACATAGGCCATCATGAATTTTGGATTTGTATTGAACGGGAGGGGTAAAAGCAAAGGAAGGGAAACGAAGTAAAGTGGAGTGAGTCTCTGGTTCCCGAATTCGGAATCAATGCTAAAGTGTGTTTGGCGCAGGCGTTGGGATTCAAACTCAAGTCGGATGGTACTAGAAAAGATGGACTACCGAAGCTAGGGGAGAGAAAATCCTTAATGCTTCAAAACTTTCCCTTCGATTTTCCCTCACTTGAGTCTGTGAATGAGAGGGAGGAATGGAGGGGGCTTGAGAGACGCGGATGATGATGAAAATAATGAAGGGCGATTCGGGTGTGCTCATTAAAAATGGATTGGAGAGGACAGGGGTGACGCTGGTTCCTTAATTAAACACTGATTTTGTAACTCCTGTGCCGCCGACTTGCACCGTGCAGAGTCGGAGGGCAATTGGCAATTACTCCTTGTCAAATTAAGTCCTTGCTCAATTTTGCTATGTATATAACGATACATGTGTTTAAATTGCATTTGGAATCACTCATACATTACAAGAAATACGCCTGAATACACAAATCTTATATACTAAATTGTGTATTGCAGGTTCAAATTGCACTTAATTTCCTAATATTCCCTGTTTTTCCGCCAGACAGTAAAATCTCCACTCCAACACTTATATTTATAATTTATATATTCCCAGTAGCTAAGTCAGGAAACAGCTTGCTCATAAAACAAAACTACCTGAATCCTAACCTTCCCGTAATGCACAAAAGGGAAATACAGTAAAAATGGAATCCTTTGAGCCGAAGCCTGTAAAAAAACGTTAGAAGTGGTGACAGGAGGGTTTGTCACGTCCTAAGTCTGTCCATCGTAAACAAAGAAGATTCGCGACTCATGTAAATGCATATTTGAGAAAACTAGACGCAGACGGCGACTCACCTCCGTTAAACATTCACTAAACGATGTTTAAAATGACATAATGGAGGAAGGGGGCAAGGAAGAAGCGCATCCATAAATCAAGTAGAAAATGCAATGTTGTATATGAGACGCCATGTCTGTGTACTACCGCCCCTGCGGCATACAGGAGTCTATCAAAAAAACACGCATTGTTGGCCGAAAAGACGGAAAACCGGTTCTCAGGCTGTTTCGTTATCCATAAAGCACCGGGACCACGTTTTGTTGTATTGTGCGAATCATGTCAGTTTTCAGGCCCCCGCCCATTCCTTCCCATTCAAATTCGCTCGCCTCGCACAAATGGGATGACCATATCCATATCCATCCACATCCAACATTTTTGTAATGGCCAACGACACGTATTATATGTAAGTACGTACGTATAACTCCTTTTAAGTTTTAAAGTGATATCGTATCCAGTTCTAACACAAGTTCAACGGATTTTAAAAATAAATCCACTGCCAGAGTACATTGAGCCTCCGCGGATGTCAACTTCATCCCTAAAAGGACGAAGAATGGGTGAAAACCGTGCCGAATTGCCTGAGAAGAGGGATGAGGGACAAAAGGGAAGTTGTACGAGTGGATCCGCAGGTACAAGACAAATTGAAGAACGACCCTTTCATTATGTAAGAGACCCGTGTCCGTGTCCGGGTACAGCGAAGACCGGAGAAGATCCTCACTTCAAAATGAAGATGAACGAGGTGACAACCCCATCCACTTCGGAGGGAAAAGAGGTCGCGGAATTTCAAATGCTTTGGCTTTTCCGTACCCGAATGACGGTAACGAGGACAAGGGAAGGCGCCGACCTAAATAGCCTCCCCAATCCTCAAGTGCTGGGGGACAATTAACTGACGTTTACGTAAGAAGGGCACGTGTAGCCCTAAAATTTTTGTGACAGGTCAAGTGATCCCCAAGGATTTACAAGGCACGGGTGGCCCTCATTCATCCAGACACAAGGAAGGATTCCTGGACGCGGAAATTGAGGATGGATTTTAAGAAAGTGTGAAGGCATAAAGGATGGCATGGGATCACGCGTGCCGTCGTCGCGTCGTGTCTACATTTCCTCTTCTAAATATTTTGTATTGAGTTACATCCCTTGAGTTCCTTCCCTGGTTACAATACAATAAATGAGTCGAATGTTCCGGAGAGGACTTCTGGTAAACAGAAGAAAAGGAAATACAAAATACACCAATAGCATTCAATCCTAAATGACAAATTGTTCACCAGACGTTTTGTTTCCCACTCCTCAAGGTGCGAGTCCGAGGCCAGCAGCAGCCTAAACTGACCATTTACCATTTATTCCATGTCCAACTTGACGTCAGACCCGGGATTGTCCACTTAACGAACACAGGGCTACATTACTGGTGGGGGTGAGCGGAAAGTGGGGATTTGTCATCTGCCACGCCCCTTCAACACTTCTCAATTAAGTCATTTCACACACGGGAAAAAGGCGGGGAACCCAATGTTATGTCGGGGAATGAGCACACGCAGAAAGTAATCCAAATCCAAGCCCCAGGCTCATGACTCAGACACATCATCTTCTTGTCAAAATAATCAGATTAATCATAGCCGTTTGTATGATAGGTAGCAGCGTGCACCCGGGTTTGTGTTATGTAGGTCTGTATGTAGTAGCACTGCTGTAGTAATACATGATCTTCATTCGTTCGTGGATCTCAGACGATAAAAAGTGCAAAAACTGAAGGGCGACCGAATTTGACTCGGAGAGGCGAAGGGAACGTGAGAATGATTAGGAGACGTGTTTCCTGCCGAAACATCTAATTAAGCTGGGAAGACGAGAAGCATGGTTGGCTAATAATACAGTCATCGCCTAACACGGTTTTACAGCTTCGTAATAAAGGGTCCTGAAAAACTTACATCTTACATGGACTTGTAGCGTTTTCTCTGTATATACGGCATGGGCATTAGCAGCACAACCAGTGAAATTAAGATTCACTTCTCATGGCGAATACGGAAAACGGAGAAGATTCTCCTTGAATTGGGTAAATTTAGCTATAAAATTCCCAACCGAGTACTAGACTTAGGTTTTTTTTGGCATATTTAGCTGTAGTGCTCAATTGGGTTAATCTACTAACGCAAGACTATTATAGCACACGTCATGCTCAGGTAAGGAAAGGATGCAATTTCCAGAACATAAAATCCGTCAAGTTATTTTAACCTGTACTTAGCTCCCCATTTCAGTCGTAAAGGGCTGAGAACGGCGATCCTAATGCAATTTCTTTAGGTTTTTAAAATTTTAAGACCAATAAAGCAACGGAAGTGAAGGAGGATTTAGAGGGCAGGGCGGACTGACAGGAATCTTGCATGTGGATTGTGGATGTTATTCCCATCCAACGCAATGTATCATGGCCGTCTTACTTTACAATACTAATTCAAGGTGCACATTACACATTAGAGTACTGTACGTAATTATTTGTAGAAGCTTGAAGCCTCCTCCCATGTTTGGTCCAATTATTTACAATTGAATTTGACTTCTCGTATCTCCAATGTGTACTTTGATTGGATCAGATAACGGTGTTAATTCAAGGTGTAAATTCAATGAAAATGAACGTGTTCCGACAACGTGCAATGGACAAGAGTTTGATACTGAAGTCAGGGCTCCGTGTTACTGCTCAATTAGTGTTGGAAGGACCGGTGATTAGATTAAGGGCAGAAGCAGATGGATATCGAGGAGTTGAAAACTTGTCTTGTTCACCTCCTAATTACATGTTACTCAAGCCTAGGCAATGTGAACTGCGCCCATACATTATTCCACCTTCCTTCCGGGAAAGAAAACTCCAGAGTTGGTGGTCCATATTCCCGTCTGTCCGTCATCCGTCATAACACACCCTCGAACAAGGTAAAGGCAATGGAAAACCTCTCAAGAATCCCACTTCAGAAACTCACTCTCAATCAACACGAAGCTTCACGGCTCCGTGATAAATTAACCCTTTGGATTTTAATGACTCCTTTTGAAGGGGATGCTCCCTTAAGGCACACTTCGCGACTACTACAAATCCGGCCCGCACAAGAAAAGGTCCTTTCTTATCCTGTGTTCATCAAAATGTATCGTGTAACTTTTTAAATGTATGGCTTTTTGTCGTAGAGCTATGTGCTTTCACGTAAAATTGCAAATCAGTTGGGCGTTGGGTTTCAAAATGCAATTTCAAAAAAGTACTTTAAAAAAAGCTAGAAATTTTTTACTGACCTTTCCTTGCTCCTTGTCAAAGTCACAGTCGCGTAGCTCCACTGGATAAGCGTTAGATACAGGATTAAAGACTAATTGGAGATTTGTACCCGTTGCAATGAAAGCCTGTTGAAAAAAAAACACAATTTCAAAAGATTTTCAAAGATTTGCGTGTATTTCCGTAAAGCGTATTGAGGGGCTTTCCCAGAATGGAACTGTTTTTACAAAAACAATGAGAAAAAAATCGAGGAAAACTTCTGGTTTTGAGTTTTTTTGTAATCAATACAACATGCATCGCACGCGGCACGGCTACGCGCGCGGTACAACAGCCTGCTTTCTCTTCTACCATATTGCATTTCCATACAAGCGCTTGAATTTTCTGACAAGAAATAATGTTATATTTGTTTTCCTTTCTTCGGCGGCAAAACGTTTGTCGGAGGATTGAAGCTCAAAAAGCAGAAGTATCATAAATCCCTTCCGTTTTTCATGACAAGCGGCATTTCTCCCATATGTTACGAGCAAAATAAAGTTTTTGGGGATCAAGGCTCACGCCTTCGTCGTGCGAGAAAGAATTTTTTTTAAAAGAAACAATCCTCGAGTGCAATGTGCAAGCCTAGCGAGCAACGCCGACAATGTTTCAGTTTTAAACAAATTTTAGTCTTTCGCTTCTTTCCCCCTTTTGTTTTAAAGGAAGAGGTGCCTACGCTCCTTTAGCCCAAATCTCAAATTCCATCCTTCAAATCCACGGTGGAATGGCTTTTAGTGTTGAAGCTTAGCGAATTGAGCTTGCACTTCATGGAATCTTGGCTTAGGACGTAAATGCGAGGTAATAAAAGCAGTTCTGCTCTGAAGCTTTACCTTTTCTTGATAAAAAAGAAGTTCGAAGTCAGTCGTCAGGAGAGATTCGATTAATCCCACTATACAAGCTCATAAAAAGTACGCTTTTTTGTGTGAAGAGAAACAGTTCTCAGAGCCTTTTCTGAGAAACTGGCGTCAATTTCCCAGAAAATTGATTTTTTTTTGTCAATTCTCGCCCCTCGTCATTCCTCATGGTGGCCGGGGGTCTTTCACTGATTGAATTCTGAAGGAACACACACCTTCCTTGTGTCTAGTTTATCAGATGGTGAAGCGAAGTCAATGATCAATTGCGAAACTATTCTATGCACGCGTAACGCGTAGAACTTTGCTGTGAACTATTTCCCGTTAATGCGCAATCTGTAATTATAAGCACCAAACACTAATACTAATCACTGGAAGCTGGACTAGATTTTGTTACTTTTTCTCAATAAATGCACCATACATTAAAAATAGTTTGGTCAAATTCATTCAACTTACAATTTCGGTATGGCCTTCGCGGGAGCCGTTCTGAAACCGCATTTGTCTTTCTTCAAGCGGCCTGTCACGATAGCCCGTATACCGCACCTGTAAATTAACATCGTATTTGGTAGTTGGGAAAACCTTGCAAAACTCATCATTCAGTATTTCAGCAATTTCGCAAATAAAATTATTCTATCCAATAAACTTTTAATGCGCACTAGCTGGTTGTGGGCGGTTTTGCATATCAGCATTAAAACCAAATCAGAAATTGAAGCATATTTCTTGGTTGTGAACTGATGCAAAGACACAAAGGGCTATTTCTTACAATTGGTGTTCAGGAGGGATTTTCGTGTCCGATTCAGATCCCAGAAATATTACACATATCGTCCGATTTGCCTTAAATGTCTAAAATATGTTACTGTTAATACTTTTCCCCAGTACAAAGTATTTAAAATCGTAGCACAGTCAATTGAGTTGAATTTACTAAAATCCACACAAATCAAGCCCGTTATGTTATGAAAGCTTCTTCTAATCCAACACCACTCAACTAAAAATTTCCATTCGATCTGCCACCGCACGGATCATCGGAGCGAATTATTCTTCGTCGCGTCATCACAATCCGTAAATCCAAAAAATAAAATCACTGAACACTCAAATTCCCCCTCATCATTTTTCTTGGAAATTCATAACTGACTGCTCCCTTTGACCTAGACCCCATTCCCTGCTTCATCAGATTCACCTTGATTAAATTCCAGTACATGTCATATCAACCCCTAACCCCCAACGGTAGACTACGCCACCCATCCCCTCACTGACCCCCGATTTCCCCCCTGGGGGGTAGGTTCCATAAGTATAGGAAATCATAATATATCCACTCACCTCACTCTCCCGACTCAGTCTCCGAAATAATTCATCGGACTCAAATTTATTTTTTTGATCCGGAACAACACGAGGCATTTTGAAGTAGAATCGTGGTTTTGGTTGTGGCTCATAGAGCCCAAGGGAATCAAAGGGTAACATGTTTGGCGGGTGCGGGTAATGTGGCGGTGGAGGATGTGGTCGAAATTGGTGGTGCGGATGCGGGCCAAGACACGACACTGACGACGTCTTATTCATGACTGAGGAGTGTACGGAGTGACACTGGCTCAAGTCTGTTCCCCCCGATCCATCCAAAGGTAAATTCCCGTCACCGGTGGTGGTCCGAGGATATTTTTGTGTCCTCCAAGCCAAATTGTTGGAAGTAAGTGGCCAATTGGATGGGGGGATGGAGCGGATTGGTGGATGGGGCTGCGTGGAAGGAGGGAACGACTGGCGCAGGCAAATCCCTTCCTTCTCCACTTCTTCATGCATGGAGATTCAACAGTGCACCTTCTTCAACGAAGTAGCATCCTCAGTCACAAATCAACTGCTTAACAATAAAGAGGTTTATGACTTCGGCTCAAGTTGTAAATCCATTAAGGAGTCAATCAGAGTGTTTATTTTTGTGTTTCGTCAAGTCGGAATTACAAAGCTGACTGTTTAAAACGAGGTTTCTTGGAATCAACAACCTATCAGTGCTTTGAATTGAAACATTGTGTTGAATTGCGGCGTTTTGCGGAATTGCGAATTTCTATTCATTAGTTTGCAAAAATAAACGTTGGACTATAATTTGAACGATAAGGAATTGTTGGACGCTACGCTGCTGTAGTGAAAGTGCGGCAAAGTGAATTGGAGAAAGCTGTGCGTGGGTGTGCATGTAGTTGAAACGCATGCAATTATAAAAAATGGGATTGGAATAAATCTCTTGTGGATATCTTTTTGTCTGTCGATTTTACATTTTGTTTCTATTCACTTTTCCGTTCCAACGAGGCACCATCTCGAATATTAGGGAGATTATAGAAAAGTTGAGAGCAAGTTTTGTTAGTTTTGTGTGTTTGGTTTGAGGAAGAATTCAGAGATTGGCGCAAGGCACAATGTGGCAAAGACGCGAGCCACTGGATTTCTTTCTCGATTTTGGACACACTTCTTTGGGCACGTTTGTTACGGATGATTATGGATAACAAAGAGAAGGAGTGAAGACGAGAGGAAGGAAATGGAACGAAAATACTTTTTTTTACTTTAAATAATTGATCACTGTTTATTACCTTGAATCCTCCTCGTTCTTTCTTCGTCTTTTCCCTCGGTTCTTTTTATTTATTAAAGTGACGAAACTGGCGGAAAATTGGACTAAAGTATTACTGCTTCCCATGACTAATTTGAGTATTTCCCCTTGACTTCTCCCCGATGCATGTAATGTATTTTGCGGGTTGTGGCACAGTACATAATTCATCGCGACGTAGTTCCTTCCGTGTAAAATTTGTTGTCAACTGTTTTGAGAAACATCTATTTGGACTTTCTCATTGTTATTGTAAGAATTATCGATGTCGTGCTCTATCGGAGGCCATTGGCTTCCCATGAAGCAGATTCGAGATAGTTGAGCAATTTTAAGCAAATAGACAACATTTTCCTCCTAGATCGTCCATGATTATTCTGAGGATCTTTTTTTGCTTTACCACTGTACTTGAGAGAGCCATTAAATAAGTCAAGCGCTGTTCACACATCTTTCAATTTGAAGGAGTTTGGTATTTCTTAATTGCTTTTGAAAGGAACGTATCTGTCAACAATAGTCATTACGGTACGACGCGACGGGGAAATATACGCAACTACTAAATGATGCGGTGAAGTTTAGTTAGATTCTCTCTTCTATCCAGTCAATGCAGTCCAGCAAATCTATCACGATTTATTTCATTTTCAAAACAAGGATATGTTTAGTTTAGTTTGTGGAATGGAAATTCAATGAATGAATGATAGCACTTCAACTTCAACGCTCAAAGAAAGACCCAACAACCAAAACAGCACAACCAACATCAACGCACATCATAGGAAGCTTTTACAATTGGGTTTTCTTTTTCTTGCATTACAGATGTCCATTTTACGTGTTGTATTATTTTGAGGCTCCTTAATATTTTGATTTGAGGAAAGATTGTAACACTTGGTGTGCACGACCTGAGGAGGCTAAAAGAGACGAAAACAACCAACAAATTTGTTTTAGGACTTCGTCAAGGGTATCACGACACGAGAAATAATTAAAAAAACTACAAAAAATTATAGTACTACATTATCGCAAGGGGCAGTGTAAGTGTAGTAGTGCATTAAGCTTTGCGATGCTCAAATCTTCTGACCATTTCGTAGTGTTTCCAGCTTGGCTGTAAATTGAGGACTACGAGACGAGGACTTGGTCAAATTAGATTGTCATAAAAAAAGAGTTTCGAGATCCTTTTCATCAATGTCCAGAAGAAACAGTTTGTATGCTCTATTCACAATACCAGAGCTCTTACCGACTATACTTAATTGCGTACTTGACTGCATCCTCCAGTTCAGGAATATTGTCCTTCCAGAATTTCTCATCCAATTCCTTGTGCACTATCTTTTGTACTCCTTGATTCAAAACCATGAATAAAACCCCAAATGTCGTTGTATTGCTAGTAGTTTCAAACCCGGCTTGAAACGCGTCGTGCACAAGATCATGAATTGTTCAGCTTTAAGTACACGCTTACGCGGGTTATTAATTTCTTTGAAATTGTATAAATAGTTTAAATAGCTAGGATCCTACCAGTGAAGCACAAATTCTCACCAGTATTTCTTTCAATTTCACTCAAGAATACATCAATGAAGCTCTGTGGATTTGACTTGCCGATTTTCGTGAATCATTTCCTGTCGTACCGTGACATACAAAATCTAGAGCAGCGCA
>JAAXYW010001748.1:0-19212 GCA_036851895.1 Orthonychiurus folsomi | reverse complement strand
AGTTTTCGATAGGCTATTCTTGCTTTTTTCCATATCAGAGAGTGATTGTTGTCTCCGAATGTAATCTCATTTTGCTGCATTACTTGGGAAAAATAATTTGAGTCACAGGCAATACGCATGCGCGACAGGCAGAAAACTTTACCTTGAAAAGAAATAGACTGACAAAGACAGAATTATTTTTGAGTAACCATTTAATAATCCTGGATTGAATTTAATACGTACTTGTTGTCGTTGTGCCACACAGCAGCAACCTCTTTGACTTCCAGCATTAAGGGTTTTCCTTCTTGGAAATTGGAAAGGAAAAGTCATGCGTAGCAAGATTTCCGTATATAATGCAATATAGGGCGACGAGACGAATATCGAATGGAGAAAATCTTGTAATGTAATGTGCATGTTTAACCTTTACATTTAATAGGCAACGGGGGTGCCGTACAGTACATGCATAAATCTATGGAAAGAGGTACGTTATATATAGTAGGTAGAGGTAGAGGATACATTTAAGTCTATTTCAAACATACGAACGACGACATGTGAACTATGCATGCATACCTGCTTTCCCTCATTTGTGGGATTAGTTATGTGGACTAGATATACATACTGAAAGCAAGTTTGAATCCTAGTAGTTGAATTCAGAGAGAAAGCACAATCTCAAGACTGACTGACTTTGATTTTTTCTCATGAAAAAGTAAAGTTCCAGGAAACGAGGCCCTCATTTGTACTATGCTTTCTTTTCATTTTCCAACTCCAACTCGTAATGTACATGGCTGGGGCTGGAGGATCCAGTCTTAGATGTACTTGACTTGATGTGCGTCGTTTGTACGTTTGGAGCCTGTGAGAATAACGTAACGTAATGTAGTCTTGATCCATGCATACGTACGTATGTAACGTACGTTTTTTCCGTTCCCAACGTCTTTTCTCCCCATTACGTGAAATCACATTCACTTTTTTTACTATTGACAAATGACTCGCNATTTCCATCATTTCATATTGACAAAGTATTGTGAACGAAATGAAGGAGTCAAATAATATCGGTAACTATTTGAGGGAAAGGAACTTGTGGGGCGGGTTAATACGACGACTTTCCTTTTCCCTTTCCTGCTTCCATTTGCTCCTCAAGTTGTGGAGGAAACAGGATGAGGAGTTTTGCAAACTACATTTGATGAATCAATTCAAAATTAGAGAAATGATGGTTGCATTTATTGCCTGTGGTTACATAATATGTAATTTCGTCTACAATTTAGGGTGATGTGATTGTATAAACTAGTTTTATATTTATGTCAGGTACGTCCTAATGATAATTTCCCCATATGAACGTTACTTGATGGGCAATACAATTATTGCAATTTATGAATTGCTCTCAGAAAATCTAATGAATTGTGCACAACATTAATAATCGACCCAGAGCAAAACATAGGCTGAGGGATCTCGTGTCACTTAATACGTACAACATTCCTGAAGGTTCGCTTATAATTAATTGAAGGAGATTAGTTGTGGCCCTCGTCTCAATGGGATATTCGAGAAATTAAAGGTGGGCCCCCAATACAATCCTTCAGACTTGAATGGCTTGACTCGCATTACTTTCATAGGAAAGAACAAACTGTTCCCTGTACAAATTAATCAGTGCTCCAAGATTTCCCCACATTTCAAAGGAACATTCACTGATGGTTTACACGTACGTACGCAAGCCGCCGCCGAACCACTCCCGGAATGCGGTCCAGGCTGAATTTGTGTGGTATTTGATGAATTTGCTGAAGACACGGAGCCAGGAGCCGTCGCCGCCGCCGAAAGGCTTTAGCACGGGGGCAAACCAAATGAAAATCTCAATCTCCGCCGCCATGCCTCACACCTCTCCAACCCAGACCGTCCGGGAAAAACGAGGTCGAATAGTTGAGGTTGTATACGAAATTGGAGGAAAGCTCATTCCTTTCACTCCTCAGCTTTTCCTTATTTGCACATACGGACGGAATGGGGCAATATTGAGAACAAAATTGATTTTACTTTACTACTACCTAACCTTATGGAAGATGCACGCAGGCATGGATCGCATCGCATACGCATACCCCCCGTGTTCCCCTCGTTTGAACTTTCCCTCAAGTAAAAGTCTGTCTGCCGGAATAATATTTGCAACTTAAATATAGAATATATTTTAAAGATGGGTGCGGAACTGGTTTGCTCTTCCTGCAATATGTCTGCAAGGGAAAGGAAGCAAATAATATTAAAAAAGAACTGGTTCCCCTTGAACGGACGGCAGGCAAGTTGTCACTACTTCCCGTATATTTTGAGGGGAAAGTTTTACAGGAAATTGGAAATCGTTGCTTCTGGCAAAGTTTTCTCTTTCCTTGGAGTGAGTGTGAGATACGGAGATGACGATGAGGGGGCGCGCGGAGGGCTTTTGTGAAGATCACGGGAAAGACACACGGTGAGAATTTCTCACCGTGTGTCTCACCGTCTGGTATGTATATTTTGCTTGATGTGGGGAGTGTTCATTGAGTGTGTTGCATTCCCATGCAAAAGTATCAATTCAAAGCAGATGACGCCTCCAAGGTAAGTAATACACTTAAAACAGTTGTAATTTTCTGGTTTAAAATCATCAACTCTTGCGTAGATTTTAATTTCCGGGGCACACGAGCAAAGACTTTCATCTTTGAAGGAAAACGAAGATGTTCTTTCATCATCTGTCCCTTGAGGATACGACATGAGTTGATTACTTTAATTTAGACTAATGCTAAAAACAATTTTAAATCACTCATGTTACATGATATTTTAGATAAAATATAACTATAATATTAAATATTTGATTAGCTCTGACTTTCATATAAGACTTTCTATTGCTAGTAATTAGTACTATATAATATAGTTAAAAACTATAAAATAAATGAGCATAAAGTATTTTATGACGACACGGACACCGGAAACAGGCTTGACTATTACCCAGATTTAGTCTATCTGATGCGGTTGCACTTATCTGATTTGGGATTACAGGATCTTTTTTCTTTGCTCCAACAAAGTCTTTGGCAAGAGTGAAAAGTTAGAACGAGTTTATTAAGCACCCTGACTAAGGAGAACGACCTGTGGGAAGCCAAAGAAAGAAGCCCTGATAATGAAAGAATCGTAACAAATAGGACTGATAGTGATGAGTGAGTTAAGCAGAACTGATTGCCAAAGTATTAGCTCTGATGATGATGAAATATGTGACCCGCACCGATTGAATGAAACCCTCCTCGACCTGTACACTTCCCTTCCACGTCCAAACTTTGTGTCTTGGCAATTAATCTACTTCATCCGCTACATGAGAGGTTCTCCGCATCCGCGATGGCAAAAGTCTAATTCGAAGCTGAAAGGAGATGGACGACGACATGAACATTCCTATCCTAACTGAGACTAGCTCGAGCCTAGGCTAGGACTAATTACTAATTACTTGCAGATGAAGAAACTCAATTACAGGAAAGAAATTATTCTTTAGCGAGTTTTTACAGAGACGCGACGGATTGAATTAAAATTTCCCTTCAACCGACCATCTTTTCCGCCCATTTTTTCAGCTCCAACAATTCTTTTGTATGAAGGAATTCCCATTTAAAAAAGTTTCAATTGTCAGAATGTCAATCAGACGATTTGGAGGGCCAATTGCCATTTCCATGGTCATGGGACTAACAAAAAGGACTTGGCTCCCTTTCGACCGCTTGAATGGACTCATCCTTTTCCCGTCCGTCCGTGAATACATTTATTTCCCCGGAAATCCCCTCCATGCTGCATGCCCGGGGAAGATTACAGAAAATAAAGTTTCCTTCACGAACTAAGAAGGTTGCATACGGGATAGGCATACGGATAGGAATGGAGTCTTAGAATTTGTTCCTCCATTCTTCGCATTCACTTTCCCCTTCAGTGAATCCAGAAAAAAAATTAGTTATCTCCGTTTTGAATGAACATTTAATTCTTTTCTTATCTTGACTCGACTACGTACGACTCCTCCTTTTGTTCATAAGTGCATACACATACGGCTGAGAGTGGAGGTTTTTTTTTCGGAATGCAACTAATGTGAATGGTTGGAAATCCCAGTCAAGTCAAGTTGAGTTCAGGGAATTCAAGGCAGGCTGAAATCAAGGAGATCAGTGCAGGGAGGCAATACCAACTCATGTTCACATATGTAAGACAGAAATTAATTAGACAAAAGATAATGGGAAATTCTTTACTCATCTAGCCCTTCCCTTTGATTGGAAACTTTCGACCTTCTCCCTTGCATTCTGATTACTTTGAACACAAAATCCGTGTACATGGGATCCCCTCTTGGCAGCGGAAGTCTGTGCAGCTTATTATGCTATTAATTTTCTTCCCCGTACACTATACACCATAAGCAAAATTTAATTATGGGGAGTCCTCCTTATGCAGCACCGCACCGGCCTTACCAAATTGCATTGCAAGTAATCCGACTTCCAAAAAACAAGTACATATGATTTTACCTCAAATTTTGTTGTTAAATTTCTAAGAAAAAACCCATGCACATGCAATTTATCCTCGAAGAGTCAATTTGCGGAAGAATTTGAAGCAGCGGCAGCAGCGGCGGACTTTCACTTCGATCCCTCCTATCAGTTGCAACTTTGGTTACAAATGGGTTGGTGTCGGGAATGGCGGCCACACGCATCGGCCCTTGACTGCCTTTGCTTTGAGAAAAATAGCCCATCGTTGTATTTCAAGAGAACCTGGGACTCGTTTCCAGACGGGTGGGTGATGAAAAAAGATAAGAGAGATATCAAAGTAATTGATGGTCTATGATACGTTGATGGAAACTAATGTTTGGGGCTTCTATCTGTTCAGAGTTGTGTACGTACGCCTCTCAGCAAAGTTGATGCTTGCTCTCCAGCCACAAACACATACACACATGGGCCCACTTCTTCCGGGGAGGAATGAATCCCGCCAACTCTCCTCTGTTTTGGACGGATGGGATGAGTGAAAAATCACTAATCCTTAGATAATACTTTTAGCATGACAAATAAGAAATGCGGAAATGCTTTCGTACTTTCTCTTCCCGAACACATACGACTGACTTGTTTTTGTTCCTCAAAAATCAGGAAGCTACTGCAAGAAAGTCCACAAGTTTTCCCGCTTAAATGTTTTAAAAAGATGACATCATCGAAAATGTTGGGGACATTGCACTGCATTGGTGTCCGTCAGTACATCTAAAAATGAGTAAATAAAAAGTTCTGCTGCCAGAGGCGGCGGCAGGGGTCGACGAATTCATGGAAACTTACGCAGGAATTATACACGATTTGGCGGCGGGCGGCCGGGAGCGCTGGCTGGCGGTATTTCTGACCACATAAACGCATAGAGATTGGTATTTGAAATAGGATTTCTTCTGAGGTAATCCATAATGAACGAGATGAAGTATCATTGGTTTTCTTTTGCCCTCGACTGGTCACCGGCTAACCCGGGCGACCACGGGAGTTTGGGTCCTCGGAAGATATTACGCCCGTATGGAGAATGAAGCGGGAGGAAGGGAGAAAGTCCGGACTTGGATATTTTCTGCCATAACATCAAGAATTGTTGGTGGAGCCTTCCGGTCTGTTCTTTTTTCCCTAAGAAAAATCGACTGCCATTATGGACGCCCTCCGACTGGTAATTTATCTTTTATTCTCTTCCTTTTTTTCCTTCGTGTGAAGTGAAAGAAGCGGCCGTCCGTGTTTGTATGTGTATTCTATCCCTATGTACGTAGTGCGTGTGTTTTGGCTGGCTAACCTGCAGAAGCTTTGCCGACTCCCGATTTTTTTATATCAATTCCTCTCCATCTCTCACCACATGACTTTCTCCGTACGGTGAAAGATCGATTTCGACTAAGGACTTTTAAGTGTGTCATTTTCAAATACTTTTAGGCAAAGGAAACCTGGCTCCTTTTAAATTTTTTGGGAAAGAAAGAACCGAGTCATCAAAATTGGGATTGGCTGGCTGACCTATTTCAAATTTTGAAGATGGGAAAGTTATGGTACATTTAGTTTATCAGAGGAAAATGCGGTTGGTTAGACATTTATGCAAATTTATAACCAATTACAACCTGGATTAATTTAACAAATTCTACTTTTAAGAGATAGTCCAGCCCTGGAAATGGGCTCCGCCCATGCCAATCACATTAACGGTTAGTGTTATTCGTATCCTCACGGCTCCGTGTGGAAAAGTATCCATTTCAATAATGTCAATTGCTCCCATCGCTTTGAAGCTCCGATTATGTCAGTCATTTGAATAATTGGATTTAGTAATTAGAGCGAGTAGGGGGGAAAAGCACAGCGGATTGAAGGATTGATGTGCATTTAATTGAAATTATGGGCAAGAGCAGTACACGCACACAGAAAACACAAGGGAATGTGAGTGTGCAATAGGAAAGTTGGTGTCTATTTTTATGGGAATACACGCCATTAATAAGAACACCGAGACAAGTACAAATTAGATGTCTAATGGCTACAAAAGTCCAACTTCAATTACAAACAAGTTTCCCTATTGAAGAATTCATGACAAGAGAGTTTTGGGGAAATCTACTGTACACGTGGGAAACCCTGTTGAGCTGTTTACTTTCTGAATTCCTGGAAGTGGGCCAACCGAAGAGGCATTTGATTGGCAGTTGTGTCTGTGGTGTAACTAAAGGGTAGGCATACAAATACTGTTTTCCTTTAGTTTTTAAAAATTCAGAACATAAATTCAAATTCTATAATAAATTAATGTAAATAATTAATATTTAATAAAAGTAACACATGTTATACAGCCGCTAGTATAATATTATCAAGTGTTTTTGAAATATAACTCATCAGTCAAGTAGAACTAGGTCCATGTATTAGGTTATTCCATGTTAAGATTGTCATAGAATGCAAATAAAGTAATGTCTCAAACAGCAGTTTGCGTAACATCACTTACCATACACTGCGAAATTGATGCAACAATTCGTGTGGACGTCCGTCCATCGTTTATTTAGAATCAAAAATTGCATAGCGTGGCTTAGGAGGGAGACTTGGCGCGGATACATTTCACACACGACCCTTGGTTTTTTGAAGAAACATTATCGCCGCAGAAGGCAGTGCAGTATTTGTTGCAAATCACTGCAAAAGTCAGAAGTGAAGACGCGCAGCCATGCGGCTCCTCTTAACTCTCGGTTTTTCCTACACCGTCTCAATTTCTCCAGAGTTTGTGAGCCTTGGCCTCTGAGAAAGATGTGTGGTTTTTGTGTTGTGTTGCTTACACAAAGCATGTTGGCCCAACGAATACATTTTTCTCATCTGTAATTCCTCGAGTTGAGGGCAATGATGCGAGAATAGAGATAAATCTAAGAAAAAGTCTGCCGATACTAAGGCTCAAATTAAGTAGATGGAAAGTTTGTGTTGGTATTGCAACCCACAGCTTGCTTGTACCCAAATTGCCAGTGTTGTCAAGTTATTAATGCTCCTTGCTATACAAGGGAATTTGGGGACATGTTAAAACTTATTGCTTATTTTGTGTGTTGCATTTTCAAATTCTTTTTGTTTATTTGAAGTCAATTCAATTCAATTCAAGGCTTTATTATGCTCAATGTCGTAAGAATAAACTTGTGTAAATGACAGGAGCCGTTTTAAGCACGAAGATATTTTAAACTAAGTACCCAACTAAGTACCCAACGTAAAACAAGTCCAGCCTTTGTTTACATTGCCCGCTCATCAAACTTGCCATAATATGCATATATTTATGCAATTATACATATATGCATATATTTAACAATATAGCTTTTCTTTCTGTTAGCTTTCCCTAATCCAAACCAAAAATTCATGGGTTAAGACATATAGGAAAAGGCGCGTACAAAGTGCAAAGTCAGGAAATGCTTCAATTTTTTTCAAAAATCTTCAAAATTTACGAGGAGAAAGTTCCCCTAAACTTTATCAATTACGGAACTGGTGAAGGATCCCTGTAGTGGATTTTACGACGTTTTCCCTTCCACAGAGCCTTTAGGCGGATGAGTTGACTTATAACATTGGATGATGAAATTAAACTTGAAATTGCCAAAGTGTAATTTTCTCAATGCTGAAGGAGGCAGGAAAATTGGGATATTGACTCCCTTGCTTTATGGGTACGAGGGAAATCCTCACTTTGGTTTTCTTCTTCGCAACTTCCTGGATTTGCCCATGCGAGTCATGCCAAGGAATGAATTCATTGCTTTCACTTGGCCCAGCTTTCTAATCTAAGGGGCTCCCCTTCCCCCCACCATCCCAGGAATCAAACCCTGTATGGCGGAAAACCCATGGACTCATTCATCAGCCTCCCAATAAAATGATCTCGGCAACTCCTTTAGTTCTTCTTCCGCGGCTATACCGGGAAAACTGGAGCTGTGGTTTTCCCTTCCAACTTTCTTTCATTAATTCAGAGTTGGGGGAAAGTACGTACGGCTTGGAAACATACTTCCATTTTCCTTCCCAATCCTCATGCATATGGGCCCATGCAAGTTTACACAAATCACTGCTTCTGCAATTCACCACATCAGAGCCATGAATTGAGGCTAATCAACCAGAATGTTGGGCCCTGACTCCCGAGTAGTACATAGTAGCTTGTACCATTTGAAGGGGGGGAAAGCCCCAGGAAAATCAAAACCGTTTGACGAACTTTTCCATTTTATTCAGAGAAATCTCAAAGTTTCCGCCCACAGGATTTAATTTTGAATTTTCTGCTTCTTTCAAGCCAGCCACGTACGTACAACGTGCTAAGCAGCGGGAATAGATAGTAGAAAATAGGGACGCTATAACATACATATTGCATGGTAAATTTGTCCGTGTACAGTGTATGTGTAATGCATTCACATGTTTAGCTCACACGCTTCAAAAAAATTGGCGGGAGTTACCTATGTAACGTACATTACGTATGGGCCCTTTAGATAAGCGAACGTAAATTGTAAAAGGAATTGGCATATTTTATTTGGAAACTTTTTTTTGCGGAGCGTGGTAGCCATAGGGCTTCAAGTAGAGAATGTCACGGACGCCTTCCGTACACTATGCACACAATTTAACCATCAGACAGCGCAGGGATTGTACTGGTTGAACTAACCTAACGATTTGGAAAAAATGGGAGCAACCCTTTAGCTTAGTGAAGCCAATTTGAAGTTTACTTTCTTTTCATTCCATTGGTTGGGGCTGCAATGTATTGAATCCCTTTTCCCTCCTCTGCATGCATGCATGTATGGAAAACGGGGGATGGGATCCTTACTCGCTTCCAATACAAAATACAATCTACAAAGTACATATGCACAGTACATGGATTGAAATTCAGTATAGAGCCTGTGCCCACCCATCAAAAGAAAATTATTAAACCCCAGATGACAATACAATGAAAAAAAAAGTTTTCCATTTAAAGTAATTCGATGATTTATGAGTCCTCGGGAATTCAATAAGGAATTGGTTATTCCGGTTAAAAAAAGGATGTACGTTTAACAACTTGAACTTCAGTAAGATGTATGTATGTGAATGCGGATTTCGAATTCGACGGGATGTACGTGTGTTGGTAGGAGCAACAGCGAGCACTCAGTGCTTTCCAATTTTGCTGAAAGCTAGAAATTCTATGTTGGGGATGTGCGTACGAGAAATTGTAGTGGGACTCAGTTTGTATTCCAGTTCAAAGTGAATTTGAGATTCAATAATAGGGCTGAGCCTTCGTGTGTTATATCCGTACGTAGTGAGGGTACGGCACAAAAGCCCACCGCCCAAAATCCCACGATACGATGTACAGTACAACCCGGGCCGGAGTACACCCGGGCATTGCTCAATCATTCTGTTCCGTTCAAATGGTTGAGTGGCTTTGGGTACGTACTGTACGCGTAAGCGTAATGTAGGAGGCGGGCGTGAGTAGAGGGATAATGTGCTGTAGGTATATTGTGGAGAAATGGAATCGTTACAACGTTAGCACACAATTTAAACTTCATCTAATCACCCCATTGTGACAATTGAGTGAAAGACTTCCCAGTGAGCCAGAGAGAGGAAATCGCAATCTACTTTCTTCGCTTTCACATTCCCTTCACTGGCGCGCGCGCGGCATGAGGGGTGAGCCAACACCACTCCCTCATGCTTTATGCAGGCCATAGCTCAGCTCTATGTCATACAGCAATACAATTACCCAAGTCTTTTGGAAGGATTTTTATCTTTCGGTTTTACTGAGTGCCTCCGCACTGCATGGGATAAGTAATTATATTTTGGAAATTTATGTCCAGGGAAATATTTTTATGGCGTGAAGTTTGGATGTTGTCTGATTAACGCAGTGTGTTTGGTTTAATAATGTGGTAACATTTTAAGAATTTACATTTAAAACATTGTGTACCGTTTTCTCAGAAATGTAGTTTCAGCTTTTGGATATTTAAATGTTTTGTACATTTTATATACGTTGACGGATTGGAGACTTCAAATATTTACATAATTTAAGTTATATCCGAACGTATTTGTCCATCTTCAACAAATCCTGCAATTTAGACGTTGTGTAAATACGAAGTGAATCGATTTAATCTCTTTTTTCAAAGAGGAAAAGGAATCCGTTGCGGGAAAACGTGGGGTGGTGTGGTTGTTGGGCTATTTGGTCCTTTAAGCATTTTCCCGGCATTGAGAAGCCGAAGCCAGGGGTATTAAAGCCCATATTACTTTCCCCTTTCTGTCACCACTAAACTGCACTGTGAATTGGAAAGGAAATGCTTTGGAAAGTTTGAATCAGTTCGGATCGACCTCAATCCGTTGAAGTAAAGGTTTTACAGTGTAATTCTAGTTCTCCGACTTTCAAACTCTCGTATCGACCACAATTGTCACTTTTGAGTTTCAAGTATTAAAGTTTCATGGAATCCAACTATTCCCTTCCTTGCCTGACCGCTTTGAAAAACGTAGGTTCAAAGTACCCCATCAAATCATGTAGAAATTCACCGTTAAACCCACACACTGTCAAATGTGTCATTTTTAAAACGGCTTTTAATTTGTGCCATTTGTGAGTTCTAAAATTTGTAAAAATGATATGCAATTATTTTGAAAAATAAAGTTCTGTCAATATTAAACAACCACAATTCCATTTGTGGCAAAAGCGAATCATATTGGACTCAACTACAGTACAAGAAAAAACACATTGGTTGACAAAGTTAGAGGAAACCACTTGGAATCGTAAATGCTGGTTTTATGTCCAGTACTAAAATTACTAGTCCTTGTAAAAGACAAACTTTGATCAAAATTGGACTACTTGATGACCGTTCCTTTGTTTGGCCGAGTATGGTAAGCCACAGCACGCAGACAGACTTCTAAGTGGAAGCAAATTGTGTGGCTTGAAAAAATTATGTGAACCAAAAGGCCAGTGGCTGCTTCCAGCCAGCAAATAACATATGGTCTGGGCTAGTTTCCCTTCCGAAAAAAAAAGTTTGACAGGGTAAAAGAGAAAAAGTTTTGTCTTTATTAAATTAAAGTGGGTTTGAATCTGTGTGAGTGAAGGAGGCGCGGAAGTACTCAATAGTTTCCCATCCTCAACAACTTAAGTATGTGGAAAACTTTGGAAATGTTGACTTCAGATTGCATGAGTTAGCGTGCGTGTATGTACGTACGTACGCATTTCCTCACTGCACAACGATTTTACTACTAATGGGAAACAAAAATCAAGGCTTTAGCAGTGTCAAAATCAAACAAAGACTTACAACTTTCGCTGCGCTGCCCTCATCTTTTCCAGCATGAATACAAAAATTCCGCCAGCCGCGCCTATTCATTGTTATTCCATTTTTTTACTCAAAGTTTTTATATACAAATTTACATTAAATTTAAATACATTTAATATTTAATGTAGGCCAGGCAAAGCATCTATAAATATTAGGCGTGCCATGTCAATGCTTAAGGTTAGAAAATGGGAATAGGTGGGTCTTGTTTTTTGGTTTCCCGTCGTTGTGCCCCCGTACCAAGTTTATATATCCATTCCTGTAAAATAAATTTTCCGTTTTGAGTATTTTAAACTGAAGATATTGGCAATCTAGTCCTCCCCTTCTGGACTCACTTTGTGTACACAGAAGACACACATCCAGAGTGAAAGTGTGCTTCTTCCATATTGGATGGGAGTATATTGATCCCATGGAAAAGTATTATGATGATATTGCTATTGCATTGCATCCCTTACTGAAACCCCGTGCCTCATATGTGTGTACATAAGTGTATTTTTTGTGTTGCTCTTGTTGAGAAAATCGAATTCTCGTGTGAAACTGATTTGGAAACTGTGAACGAGCTGATTTCGATTGAAAAACTTTTTCTCCTTCTCGTTTTCCTCTCAGCCGCACAGCATTCTTTTTTTTCTACATGGGTACATACATGTACGTATGCGTATGTGTTCAGTAGGGTACGTGTGTACATGGCGGAAGCGCCTTTTTTTCCCCACGTGAGCTTCCTCCAAATGATATTGAAATAATGATACGAAGAAATAGCATGGGCAGGCATGGGGGTTGGGAAGAGAATGGGAATTTTCAGTATTCCAATCAGAGGGAGGGGTACCTTCGGGAGATATGCATGGATTGATACGTTAGCTGCTAGAAATGGAGTACTTTTAGGGATACTAATTAAGTTTATCTAACCATGTGTTAAATTCAGATGTGAGTCATTCTTCGCATTGTTATTTGTCCATGCCAGTGCCGCGTGATACACATTTTTTACACACTATGTCTGATGGTCGTATTTTTATAAATCAATTTGAGCGATTACTTTATGCTAGCAAGCAATATATGTAATAACAATAAGATAGTATCTATTGAATTATTTACCAATTTAACTAATTTTCTAAGAGAATTTAGTAAGTTAAGCCAAGTGTGGATATTCCCGATCCAGGAATCCGCAAATGAAGCAAAAAAATTATTTTTATTTCCGTTTGTTTTCACACATGTTTGGCACGTATTATCAAAGACACGAGGTACATTCAAACACCTAAGCAATAACTCATGAGTTCCTCACTAAATACCCACCACAATGTCCCGCAATGAGAGGAATGGGTATAAAAAGTTTTTCACTTTCTGTTGGAAAAGAAACCAGAGGCAGTGGAAGGTTCGACTGGTTGATCTGCCCCTACCCTCAGCACTAAAAACGTAGGCCAGACATCCCAAAAGATGCAATATATTTTGAGGTTTCTGGTGCGATAAAATGGGAAACGGGAGGGAATGAAGAAGCACATTTGTCATAAATGAGAATTACGAGGAAAGAGACCTCAGACTTCAAAATACCAAGAGTGTTACTGATTTGTCAAGCAATGGGTTTTATTTTGATCCTATCATTATTCACATCTCTCATCACTTCTGTTCTTCCTCTCCTTCCCATCCATTCAACTCCTGTCTTCCTTGACAGACCCAAATGTGCACTTTCAAAAATAGTTTTATTTGCACACTCCCTCCCCTACATTTGTACCTAACATTCGGGCAGCTGACTTTTGGCTTTTTTTGGAGTAGGGGAACCTAAACATTTTTCTTGTTCCTGCATATTTTCTATGTTAACAATCAGTAATTTCTGGATTTACAATTTATACACACATTTACATACAGTTTGTTTATTCTTATTTTATAATTGGATCAAAATGTTTAATTTCAATTTTGTTTCAATAAGTTGAAATTTAAATGTTAAAAGAACTCGAAAAAAACTTGAAAAAACTCTATTTTTGCAATTTCTCTGCTTAGAACATGTTATTTTCCTTTTTCAAATTTCACAAAAATAAACACTCATGTTTACCCACCCAGAAGCTATCCCCATACATATCATCCTCCCGACCCACATTGCCGTTGAGAATTGGAAAGGAAATGAGAAATTGTTGGGAGTCGGTCGGGACGGGGATCGGAAATAACGTTGATTCCATGTTCACTCAGCATGTCCGAACTTTCCCTTTTGTACCCAGGTAAAAAACTGCTTTGCTCAGGTATAAAAGCTTCCATGGCATTGTGTCGTTTGAAGGAGAGGAGGATCCGAGATAATATAATACTTTCCCTTGTCAACTCCCTTGACAACTGTCACCGACATGAAGAGTTTTCCTCTCATTACATTGAAGTGCCTGCCACTGTCAATGGTTCCGGGTGCCACGACGACGCGCGACGATGACGACGACGACGGGGGAGCTGGGCTGGACACTCGATCCACACTCACTAACTCCGCTTTCAAAATTACACGGCCAAGAGGCACGTTCCCCTTCAAAGGTCAAACATTTACCAATTTGAGGGCCTGTCTCGTACATCTACACGTACGTGCCATTAGTAGGTTGAGAAATATTCAAAAGTTCATTTGCCGCCGCCATTCATACGCCTCAACGCCTCATCACCCACTAATTACCACCACCATTCCAGAATAAATTGGTATATTCAAATTGCAAAATGACGATTGTCTCATTCAATTAAGGGATGGGGGCCTTAGGGCCAGGTTCTTGGGAAGAGGAGCATATAGCACACACACACAAAAAAAACTCAAATTAGAATCATGAATAATGCTTTGGAAATTGGCGTGCCCCACAGGCTGACTCCTTCCATTTGGATGGAATAGTTTCTCAAATGGAGGGAGGCGTGACTTTTTACATTTCTCATGAAATATGTAGACTCCTTTCAAGTGAGGAAAAGTCAGCGAAATCATGTTCTCCATCATTTTCATGAAATTTTGCTCCTGGTTTCTATCATCTCACCCTCCGTCGCATCGCCGTTGCCGTGCCTTTGCCCTCGTTCCACCATCCAGACCGTAATATTTATCTAAGTGACTAAAATGAATTTCCTGACTCCAACTTTGGAAGGGTTTGCAAAAGCATCATTTGTCCGTGTCAATTTTCTCATCCTGTAATCATTTCATCTTCCCTGAGCTGCGCCCTCATTTCAAATGGGGGAGTGCGGGAGTCTTCATCTCCACCAGATCACCCCGATTTGACTTGATACGGAAAGAAGAAATGATCTAACTTGGATTTAGGTGGCTGGGGGCTTTTGGAATATGAGTGCCTTGGCGGCAGGGTTGGGAGTGGGATATGAAGGCAATGAGTTTTTCATCAACTTTGTGCAAAGGGGGAAGCTCCTAATACTCCTAATTCCTAATTTATACAGATATGAAGTAGCCCACGACGTTCCTTTCCTCCATTCCTTTCCATGAGGGATTAGATGTACAAATTGCTTGGATATTTTTTATTTTCAAATGTCATTTTGAAGTAAATACACATTCTATCAAAGTACGGTAAGTACTAAGCTTAATACAACGCAACGGCAGGATTTACTAATATACGACATGCCGGGGCCGTGATTTTTTATTCATTCATATTTTGCGAGGATATAAAAAAGTAATTGCGAGGATATTTGTAAATTTATAACAGAATAAACTTGAATTCGAAAAATGTCCACCGCATAATTTTCTTATTCACTCAACCCAAAAATTCCCAGTGGTCATAACCAGTGACGGGACGCCGGGTACGTCGCAAAAGAATTTATATGCAAAGACATAAAAGCCATCTGTAGCTAAGACCGCCACTGAAATGGAAATTAAATATCTCTTCAATCTCCAGCAGTCCAAACCCGCAGTTCCCCCCTCAAGGAGGATAGAATCTGGACTGATGCACGGAGCTGGAAAAACAATTGTGTAATCCCACCCTGAAGTCTTTTGTGGACTGGACGGAGTCGACAGAAAGTGGACCCTTAGGAAAGTTTATGCACGAGGAAGAAAGACATTAGATGTTCAAATAAAACTGTACATAAGTATACATAATGTAATGAAATACCAATTTGTTTTGAAAGGAGTGGCTGGCTCTGACTCTGCCGACGCGCGGAGCGGGAAAGCAAACTTAAGCTGAGAATGAGACGACTTTCCCCACAAAACGAGGTTGTGAATAAATATATAAAACGGAGTCAGTCTTCCTCCTCCTCTCTGCATTTCCTCCATTTCATTTCATTTCATTGAATTATATTATAATCCAGTCAACGACTAAAGAAGGAGGCCGACCGTCTTACAGTCGTACATACGTATCTTAATAATACGAATGGGAATACAAGGGTGGGAGAGGAAGTCTTATGGATGACGAGACTGACGACGACGACGACGAAGGAAGACTTCCTTTTCAAAGGAAGAAATGAGAAAATAGGTGAAATTTCATCGACCCCAAATGCCTTTCTTTCTGCATCATTATGCACCATTGCTTTCCCTTTAATTCTCTCCTTCTCCTTATTGTACCTTCTCCTTTCCCTTAAACTCCGCGCGAAGCTTTTCCTTTCCCACTCCCTATTCGCATGCAAATAAAGCCCCACTCGACAACGTACTACAAGAAACTAGGGCGAAGGATTGCTCATGGCTCCTAAGGCTCTGCTCCTGAGTGCCCGTCTGATTCGAGGACTCATGAATACATCCCCTGCTTTCTCCTTTCCAGTATTTCCTTTTCCCAGCATAGCTGGCTATGGCTACATTGGAGATGGGGACTTCATTTTCGTGAAGAGAAGTAGTCAAAGTTGTGTTGAGAAGGAGCTCTGCTGCCGCCATTTGCATATCTGAGATACACATCTTGTTGGAATGGAAGGAAAAGGGTGACAGTCGACGAAGTACTTCTCGGCCTCGGCCTCCCTTCAAATGATGAGGAGTCAAAAGTTGGGAAGGGAAAAGGACAAAACTACACGCATTTATTTCTACATTGACTAATTAAGTTAATTTATTTGGTGAAAGTTTTAAGGGGGAGCGGGAGCAATAAAATTAATAAACTTATTACTTTTGTTAATTCAAATGCAATTAAAGGGCTCTCGAGGAAGTTTGGCGAGGCGGGGGAGGCGGCGCCAAACTTTTTTGAACTCTGAAGTAAATGACCACGTTCTCAAAGGGTGGGGAAAAGTTTTTCATGTGGGTGTGGACGTCATGCTCATTTTCCGAATAATTTTCACATGTTTTACAGACGAGGGTTATTTAAAACTGTATTAACTTATTGATAATTGTGGGTGAAGTCTGATGAGTTACAAAGTAAAGAAAATGGGTTTTGAGGACATACCATTTGGATTGCCTCAACTTTTTTCCATTTGAGACTTTTTTTTTTGCTCTTGTACTCGAACGTAGCATACGTAGACCTAAAGTAGCGTGTTTTCTTGGATATCCTCTACCGGTTAGTTTGAAAATTTGTGATAGGTTGTCAGTTCCTTCACTTTAACTCCCGTCGTTTATTTTGAAGAAAATACAAGTTGTTCCCGAATAACTTTCCACTCAAAAAGGGGGACAAAGCTTTAGAACCTCAAATCAGCTGAGACTCCGTGTTGGTTGAGATGGATCCAAAGGTCGTGAATCTCTGTCTCGAAAGGATAACAAAGGAAACCTTATATTTAAAGTGTCATTCATAAGGAACTTTTATCGTCCAACTGGTTATTTATTATGACAAAACGTTCAAAGTCCATTTTCCCTTCCTCCGTACACCCAAGTGCAGAAAAGCGTCAAGGTCCGTAAGAATGTATTCCTTCCTTTTCCTATCTTACACAAGACTTTCGGTCGCGACTCCCGCCGCCGCCGCCGTCGACGACGACGTTTATTGCAAAAGCTGCTTTGGTTTCATTTTCCTTCCCTCCTCCGTTCCGCTACCTTACTTATTCCTCCAAAGTATTTCTGCGCTTTATTTCCTTGACTCCTTTTCGGCGAGATATTGAAAGATTGCCTATAAATTTCCACCATCTCTCCCTGAAAAGGGGACAAATGCTTGAGTACTTACTTAGTCAGCACTAATGCTGGGCTATGTATATATGTATGTACGCAAACCAGGCATGCATTCCTCAACACAACTTCCTTCCTTATTTTTTTCGAAGAAGAAAAAGTTTATTAATAAGTTTTTTAGGGGAGCGGCAAAAAATATTGATGATCATTATTCTATCCTGAGGGAATTTGATATATTTGTACTAGATGAACGTATGTAATGTGCATAGCCTGTTTTACTTGTGCTTGGAGGAACAGAGTTTTCATCAATTCCAAATTGTAACAGTATGGTTTGTCCTTCCGCCTCACTTTTTGCTAGGTATGCAATAATGTTTCACAAGGGAAGTGTGTCCCACCTTAAGTGCATTCTTTTGTAAAGTAAAATAGAATCAAATCTTCCTTTGACTGGTTTGCTAGAGCACAAAGCAAAGCTGGCGGGAGCCTATTTGTTGGGTGAAGGAGCCATGACATGAATTGAGAAAGAAATTCCTGACAAATTGAATGAGAAAAGAAAAAGAAATTTATTCAGGTCAATTGGCCCAGGAGCTCTGGGAAAATTTTATAAGAATTTGGGAAGACGTCGTACGTACGTACGCAAGATACAACTAAGGGCAAAGGACAAATAGCAATTTTGTAAAAATTTTGGAGCCGGAAATCCTTCCTTTGTGAATGCTTCGTCCTCCTGAGATGAATTGGTGTGATTTCTCTCTTACGTCCTTCCCAACATTCCATTCCCTCCTGTTTAGTCCATCCCAGAAATAACCCTTCTTCCTTCCTGGAGTTTTCCGGGATTTATATAAATGGATTACTTCAATCAACTTCGCTATTGGGATTTGAGGAAGTATGGAATATGCTTACAATATTCGTACTCCTTTTTTTGTATTCACATTGTGATTGTCCGAAGCTAATATTTCTAAACCTTTGTGCCTTTTCCTCAAAAGTGTTTTTCGTTTCGTTACCTGTCCAACCAGCCTGTTGTCACTTCCATTCTTCAGAAAAGATGAGAAAAGAAGTCGATCTGATATAATGCGTCCGTATCATCATTCTGGATCCTTCAACTCTTGCCCGTATGGTTATGGGGACGAGGGATGTACAGTATCCCGTTGAATCAATATCCATAAATCATTTCATGTTTCCCTTTTCTTTTCTTTCACTTTCCTACAAACGTAATGTACGTACCGTACCATCATATTGTGAATCACTGGGAAATCCAAAAGGAGAAGTGACGGCGGTCGCAATGAAATGGATGGCGGGAGATGGACGCCAGCTGCGTCAAAGGGGAAATCGGAGAAATTCAAACCGGGAAATCTTGCCCTTTTATTTCTCTCCCCAAAGTGTGGTCGCTCGGGCCACTGTATAAACGTGGAAAATATACACAGGCCAGTAAACCAAAGCAGGTATGAATAAATGTATGAGGAGAGATTTATTTTTATTTCCCAGGATTTTCCGAGTCTGTGTAAGGGACAGGTAGCAGTAAAGCCGTGCAGTGCGGTAGCACCTGCATCCCACACAGCCCATAGCTCGTTCTCCAGAGGAGACAAGGGCAGCAAAGAGAGAGTAAAATATCAAGTGT
>JAAXYW010001747.1:0-19212 GCA_036851895.1 Orthonychiurus folsomi | reverse complement strand
AAACTTGGTTGCTAGGCTTGAAAAGCGCAAAATCAAAAATGAGGAATATTTTGGGCAAACATTGTGAAATTTTGAAAGTGTCAATTTATCATAAAAAAATCCATGCGATTGCGGTTAAAATAAGATATTCCTTGCAAAAATTGGACTACTAGAAATAAAGTTATGAATTTCTGTAATCGGACCAGACAAAAAGAATCACCCTGTAGCTCTATTCGGCGCGCGAAATTAAGTCACCTGCAACAAAGTCAATTGATAAATTCTTTGTTGTTATATTTGTTTTTTGCATGGGAGACAAACAAGAAGTGAATCAGTTAATCTCCCTGATATCTATGGGTTATATTAAGGACGCACACTGGATTGGGCTTTAGTCATGGAATACACAATTTCCGTACTTGCCATAAAATACAATGTTTAGTAGTTACTGACCATGTCCAACTATAAAACTTTTTTATGTTACAAGTTTTCCAGGTCGTTGAGCTGGAATGACTAGGGAGAGTCATGATTTGTCATCGCTTGATTTCCAAATGAATCTGTAGTAAATATCCACATCCACCTCCTGTTATATTGCAATGTGCAGGGTCCAATGGCTCGGGCCAACAAATTTCGAAGGATGAATGAGGAAGTCCAGGCAGGCCGGAAGGGAATGTAATAAACAATGTCAGATCCCCTGAATCCCATACAAAGACCCTTGCAAATAATGAATCATTGCTTGCAACGCAGTGCACTTTATACTCTCCCACACATCCCTATCCTTACCAGTCATAGTATCCCTTAGAGAGCCAAGCAACCAAATACAATTCTACTGATTTATTTAGAATTGCGAAATCCGAGCTGATCCACATCACAGTTGTCGTTGTCTGTTTCCTGATATTTAGTGTCGTCCTCAGATTAAGCCATTGCATTGCCATTACAAGAACCAAGGCCCCAGGCGAGAAATACGCGATCCGCCCCCGTTCCTCTAGAGGTTAGCCCTGATTAATAGATTTCATAATTACCTGCCTTGATAACCGTTCATAAATTTATCCCAGTCCCCGTTCCGAGAAGTAAAAAGTGGAGAAAACGTAGTCAATGGAGTGGGAATATTAAGTCAATGAGGAGAGGAGACAGATCACAATGAGCAATAGCAAGGGAATATCATATGCTCCATTACCCAATAAATTTATAGCCTCCTCCTCCTTTGCCTTCCAAACCTTCCTTCCCTTGTCTTCCACCCTCTGTTGACTGTCTCTTTGCCCTGTGTGCTTCAGAACTAGTCATCCATAGTTCAAAACTGGAAATGAGTTCGTGACATCATGTGAGGCTCCCCCTTACTATTCCTTTCCCCCTTGTCACTGGATTTGAAAAGATATGATCTGTGTAATATGTACTTTGGTTTAAACTCCAACCACCTTCCAGTAGGGAATTGGAAATTAGTGTACTCTGGGATTCAATGGATTTTACGACTAATTGGGGCTGGGGGATGATGCCGCCGTAGCTTACACCCTATTCCCCGTATATTTCGTGCCGTGCCGTACCTTACTTGCAAGTTTTGTACGTACGTACGCACGTAGGGTACACATGGAAGGGAACACGCACTATTTTCTTCCTGCCTGGGATCCCCTCCTGTGGATTTTCTCCCTAAACCCTCCGGATATCTGAGCCATTATCTTCCTTTCTCTTCTCGTCTTCAATTTACTACTACATACTCCGGGTTAGGGAAATGGAAAAAAAATCACTTTTTTTCTGGCCTACCCCCTTATCCGCGGCAATTTTTTGTAAATGCAATGCAATGTGTGATGTAAGCACTCGCACTCGGGTTGATACATTGCTACTTGACTCACTCCGATCTAATGTAAATGTATGGTTATCATGCAATTTTCATTTGTATTACAAATTACATTTGGATGGATAGATTGTTTTGGGTAGTCTGTCTTATTTTTTGAAAACTTTCACCAATCCTTAATTGTCATTTTGAAATTAAAAATAAATTTAAACTGGTTAAATATATGAATTTTAAGTTGAATAATTTATAAAGTAACTAGTGGCGAATCTGTGAAAGTAAGTAATATTGTAATAGGAGCAGCCATATCTGTCATCTCATATACAGCCAATAGGAGAAAAGTATTGTAAAACGGAGTGCGTGTAACAGGTGTGATTTGACTTTTCTTTATCAAGTCCTTTTTCGAATATTGAAAAACCAAATCCAAAGAAATACTTGAAGGGAGCTTCAACACTGTATGTACGTACATGTACGTACGTAAATTTGTAAGATGTCAATAATCTTCCTCCCTCGCCCTGCTCCTTTGGAACATGATCTGTAGGTTCATCTCCGGAAGGAATGAAGTCAAACCCAGAAAACGAGGACATGGAAGGATGAGGGACGCAATAATATGTAAACGGAGGGAGTCTTACGGATTGTATAAGTAACTTTTTTTTATTTTCCCTTCAATTTCCGTCCTGGTTCATGGGACTCCTCCTTCCGTCCTCCCCCCATAAACGGAAGGGGATTACAGGAAGTCAAGTTGACGACAGACCGCGTACAAAGGTATTCTTAAGTTGACGTCCCTGCCCATTGCTCCCAGCAAGTATACGTACATGACATTGGACTGGCACTGCAGGAAGGAAAGCTAGCTTCCCCCTTAAAAACAAGTTAGGTTGAAAAGATGGAATTGAAGGGAGAGGGAATCCCATTTCATGTGAATTGGATTTCTATCGGACGGGGGGAATCTCCTCGAGTAATAGTTTTCAAGAACTGTGTCACTTGAGATTTGGACTGTCGAGTTTGTTATCCTTCCCTCTTCAGCCGCGGCGCCCTCCGTTTGGACAACATTGCCATCCGCTCTCCGAACGAGTCCTGCTTGTTTTGAAGGATTGTCTTATGCATTTCTGGGTACTATTACTTAAATTCGGGTCACATTCATGTGACATGGTTTGATTATTTTATTATGTAATTAACATAATTGAAATTAACTATTAAGGTTAGGTAACTTCATTGCTATTCTGAAACATTATTTTTAATTATATTTATATCCTATGTATTGATCTGAGTTGAGTAGAGTATTCATTGTGATCCATTTTAATGTCAATGTTAAAAATTGATAAAACTGTATATAAGTTATCTGGTGAATAGCTTAGCATCAGCCACAAGTTGTGCCAAAATTCAACCTGCAGGAAAACATAAATTAAAATCCTAGTATTATGAATTAAACGTGCAATAAGTTGCATTCTATCATAACCCAAACCCCACCGACCGCACCCTGGACAAGGAAACTGGAAAAGTGTGGTTGAGCTATTTTACTTTCCTTCAAAAACATTTCCGTGTGAACTGACAAGGAGGGGTTCGGTGTATTAGAAAGGTTTACAGGTGATGATGAGACGATCAATCAATTTCACTTTGACGGCTAATCTTCCTTCCAGTTTGGAGGGGGGTTTGGACAGCTTTCACTAAAGCGGGGAAAACGAGGGGACGACACGCAACCACAACTTTACTTGCCCACCGACACCTTTCTCCGTCACCACAGTCTCCGTTTACTATCCGATAAAAACATACTACAAAACTTACAGTAATATTTTTACCGTAGTGGAGTGTCTCACCAACATTTACCATCGACCTATGAATAGATTGGAAATACCTGTGCTAATATTATTCTCGCAATACGACGTTCACGTCACTCTAAATGAGTTACACATGTTTTCAATATTTTCCGCTTAATCCCTTCAAAGTATGTATATGCAGTGCAGTATTACTATTCCCTGTAATTGTGCCAATTAAAATTCACATCCGATCCAGAGATGTGTTCCCCTCCAACCTTTTGGAGGACAACGGATTATTGACTATTGCTGGGCGTCCTCTTTCTTGGGATAATGGTATTTGGGTTGGTCATCGGATTACAAATTTACGAGTAGATATACTAGTTACTAGCTACAAATTAATTATGAAATCTCCAAAAACACCGCGATTGTTCGGTTGTCGGTATCAGTGGGTTACAGATTATTGTCACAAGCACGTCATGGGATTACGAATTGCTCTCTAATCCTTAATTCCGCCCAAATGTGTAATCTGCGTAGTCCATCTATGTTCGGGTCCTTAAGCAGAAATGAGGGCCCATAAACAGTAGGCATAGAGCCAACCAACAAATAAAATGAGCATTCAAGTGCTTCAGCTTGGAACAATACGCCCCCGCCCTTCATCTTCATCTTGATCGCATGGTCCGGGAATTTGCTGATTCCGTAGAAATTATGCATGTGCATAAATTTATGAAATCCTCCCTCAACCCAGCCAATGTTGAATGACTGTGAACTTTCAAATTGTAAAAAGGGGGAGGTCGGGAAAAGGGAAAAGCCCACAACTCATCTCCCTATGCATTTCCTATGATGTACGTACGTACAGTATTCCCTACAGGGCGGCGGTGCGCAATGGCAGGGAATGTATTAGTTTTGCCAAAGAGGAAGACACAAGTAGGATTTGATGGCTTTGAAAATTGAAGGCATAAGCTGAATTTGATTGGTACAAGTGCTCTTTACTCCTTCCACTAAAAGCATAATCGTGGGAGACGGGGATGTTGCTGGCTCCTGTTCTTTTCCCGCCCCACCACCAGCTTGACGAAACTTCTTCTATGTATTCTCTGAGGCGGCGGGGACGAAAATACAAAGGAGGACAAAACCTTCTCACCCGAAAAGCTGGATGCTTGAAGTGGCCAACCCTTGCAACCAAGACGACAATCAAAAAGTGAGTGTTTTCACTCATTACGAGCTATTATTGACGCTTTAAGTGGTTCTGTCACATACCTCACTTCCTTCCCACAAGGCACACCGCACGGCGGCAGCCGTCCCATCCCTCTCAGATTTCTTTGCTAAAATCCAATGCAATCTTGTATCTTATACCCACCCGGTCCGTCGCTCCACGAGGACATGCTCATTTCTTATATTAATCTTTCTACCCAAAAAGAAAAACCTCGTTTCATTTCGTACTGTACATACGAACCATGAAGATGAGTTGGGATCTAATTTCATATCTTTCTCCCGTGCCTCTGTCTGATATCCTTACGCGCTCGGCACACGGGGACGACAATTAATGAAAACGAAGGGAAGGAAAATTCTCCCCTCCAACAAAACTAGTTAAAGAAAACTGATTTAATTTGCAAAGTAAAGGGAGGGCGGGCGGCTCGGGGAATTAAGGCCAATTAGAGTTTTAGATGTTAATTCTCCGACGTCTCCGTCATTCAAAAAATTAATTTCCAAAACCGCTCGTTGAAGAATATCACATCACGTAACACGTATGACTACTACTCCTGGCATTGATTACGAACCAACGAAGGGAACATTACGTAACGTACGTTATTCATATGTTACATGGGGGGATCCCCACTCAATTCACACCCGGATAAACCGTAGCCAGCGACCGTCATCCTTCAAGAGCCGCCACCGCACCGCCATCGCTGCCACCGACTAAAATGAAAAAGTTACCCGCCATAGCCTTGGCGGGCAGCTAGCTCCTTTTTCCTAGAATGTGGCTCTAGGGAAATTTGTGGTCGGTGTGGAAAGGTCTACTTATGCTTCTCCTTAGTAATCACAAATGGTCATCAGGTTCCTTTACTTTAAATTCTCAGCCTCTTCAACTTGAGTCCATTGCATTGCATGGCGCTTCCCTGCACTGAATTGGAACAAACGAGGAAATATTAATACGTAGCACCGAGGAAACTCTACTTCGCATTTGCTGTACTACGCTCACGCTGCGCTGCCTGGAGGCAGGGCCAAGTCAAGTCCTTCATTGTTGTTTTGACGAAAGAAAAGAAGAGACTTTGGCGAAACTTCACTTCACCACGAAGCATAATCTTAGCAAAACCACGACGGGCGGAGGTTACGTACGTACGGGCTCCGCGAAGCCTTAGTTGTAAATGCTTCACTCGATGCATTATTCATTTCCTCAATCCAATTGAAAATTCTCACCGGGCTCCTACGGGGAAGAACCAGTGTATTATTCTTGGGTTGAAGACAGGAGCAAGTCGCCGCTGCCGATGTACGGGGCGGCTACGGGTGAATACCGGGGGCTGACAGGGCCAGGACGGGACGCACGGGATGCCAAGGAATGGCGGGAGTGAGAGAAAGCCGTTGGGACGTTGCAATATATTACTTAAGGGAAATGTATCCGCTACCCATTGTGCCCGTTAGCCACAAAGGGAAGGGTAAAAATGTTAGTTTGCCAAGGGGGAGAGTTGAATGTCTCACTTCCGTTACAGGAATTCTCAAGAAGTGTCGCAATATCCATTTTCTGTCTTCCAACGTTTTGTGGTCCACCCGAGCCCGAGTGTCGGAGTCTTCAACACCACAATCCTTTGATGCCTCTCGTGGGTATTTTTATCGGTGGAGGAAAGCCAGAGTCCTTTACAACAATTCCTTAATTCAATACAATAAAACCCATTGTGGGGGAGGCACAAATGGAGAAGGCCTTCAATCCATAGAACTGAGGAGGAGGAACTGAAGGGTCTCTAGGGATTGGATCAAATATTAAAACAGGTACTAATAGTTTCCTTATAACCTGTATGTGTGTGTATGTGAGGCTTGAGTGTAAGAAAAAAGCTACAGATTTTCTGTAGGCAAAGAAAAGAAAGGCAACTGACTGCACTGCCACGCCTCATCAACCAAAGAAAATGTTGTAAAGACAGTATCAATACTTCTTGAGTTGCATGGATGGATTCTGCCAATCAAATGACTGGAATTATTCTTGGAAAAGGGTTCCATGGAAAAGTGGCTTTTGTCATAAAAGCTGGTGGACCAGAAAGGAGATCCTTGAGCTTAATTATAATCTTGGAATGAAGCCATGAGCTTCATTTAAGTGTCTCTGAGGAATACGATTTTTCTCTTATCCTGTCTCCGAGCTACTTCTCTAATTTTCCGGGAGCCTTAATGTAGGACTCGGCTACATCATATTGTATTTGGCCTGCAAATTCATATTTTAATAAAATTGACTTGGTTTCGGACCCTAATAAAATCATTGACACAATTTCGGAGTTGTGTCGGGTTTTATAATGGCGTTCCCTCATTTATTCGGTAATAATTTTTATTACGTTGCAGTGCAGTGAAGCCGTCAGTCTTCCACGCTTCGCGTCCCATTTCCATTTCTCAAGGAAGTGAAGAAAAAAAAAAACCCTCCGCGGGCCGGGTTTTCATCTTTTGATATTTCCGGAGAAAGAGGAGCTGTAAATCTTAACATATTTCATAAATTCATTGGTTTAAGCTTCAAAAGAAAACGGAAGAAAGGAGAAGTTGTGCGGGAGGAAGTCAAAGGAAACCAAAATAATCTGTGTGTGAAACTTGAGTTACAGTGTGTTCGGTAAGACTTCAATCAAAAAGGGAAGCTGGGGTCGATTTTTCATTGCTCCTTTCTGTGGGGGAGGTAATAGAGTGGGCTTCTTGCATGCTAAATACATTGGTTGCTTCAAAATTAAAGCTTTACTTCAACGGAACTCTTCAAAAACGCTCAGATTCCTTTTCCCTTTCATTCTACCTCTCAGCGTGATTACTTTCCTTTTAATTTTTTTGGATTTACCGGGAATGAGGAATCCAAACCACAGCACAGCTATTAAAGTACAACCCTTAGAAAATAAAAAAAAATAGTTCATGCCCAAAATAAACAGCTCAAAACTCCATAATTACAATTTCATTTGCTTCGTTGCCTGAATTGGATTGCATGCTGAGAAAATGGAAATGACATTTTCACAAACAAACAACAAACTCGTGCTACGCTGCGCTGGACGGAAACCGTGGAATTAACACAGGAGTCAATCTAACATAAGGACAAAAAGAAAGCAAAGTTATTTTCATGCGGTGTAGTGGATGAATCCCTTCATTTCCTGTATTCAAACCCCGTCGAATAATTTGCAGTCAAGTTGTCCAGCAAGTGCAACCCGCGAAGGCTTTCGACCAAAAACCCATTTCCCATCATAAATTACATTTCCCAAAGTTTATGCGGGGTTGTCGCACTTAAGGACCCGGGAGTAGGAGTCAGCTTAGCACAAGTGGTTAAGTACACACTTGTTTTCATAGTCAAGCCGTTCCCCTGATCCCTCAAAACCGCACACTAACCCTTTCCAGGCTCCAGCGTATGGAATGAGGGTCCAATTCTAAAGTGTAACTCGACAAAGCGTGTTTGACACGTTTTGGGTGCAATTCAAATAAATGCCTGGATTTCCACTGTCCCAAATTGGCTCCCGAAACACACGTCAATCAAATTACCTGTTTGTTGAATGGCACAAACAATGGGATATTTCTCAAACGGGTCACACATACTTTAGCGGCCAAATCAAGAATTGGAAATTCAATGCCGCACAAAATTAAGAAAATCAATTCAAATTACTTTAGTATATTATAGATGAATTTTTTCTCTTCCACCGCATACTTAGAACGCGGGTTATAATTTAAAATTCGTTCATTATTCGACATATTAATCTAGAGTTCAAATCACATCATAATAAAAAAATGCTTGGACAATAAGCAACAAAAATCAGCCTTTTTGATGTCCAGTCTAAAATCCCATTGGCATGCACGTATATATTGGTCAGAAGATGCTGCTTCAACCGAGTTCTGTGCCATGCCGGTGCGGTAGTGATAAGCGATAATTTAATTCTTGTTTCACATCAACTCTGCTGTGCGTTTACCAAACTTATGGAAAAAACAAAGACAAACTTTGTTCCTGTTGAAGCTTTCAAAATTAAATTGCCAGTGGCATTGCCTCCCATGTTTCATGGGTGATTAATCATTTTTCCTTGAATTTTAAATCAAAATTGTTGCAAGGAGCATGTGTTGGTTACTAATAGCCGCCTGTCAGTCATAGCCAATCACACAATTCGCTTTTTGAGTCATTGTTACTCTCATTAATGTTTTTAAACGTTAATAAAAACCGACAAATTTACAATCAACTCGAGAGCAGTAAACTGGAAGTGGTTTAATAAGTGTGTATTAAAGTTTTAAAAAAACTCATAGGCGCGAAAGGTTATTTATAAATATGAGGGCGGCATCGCTTAGAGCAAGTGAGTAAAGGATTTGGAATCAAGTTCTTCGAATTGTACGGGGAAATGAAATCAAAGGAGACAAAGGAAGGAAAAGAAATACGAAAGAGAGAAAGGGGAGACGAAGGAATGAAAGAGATATCGGCAGCTAAGGCTGTTGGGTGAAATATCATATTGAGAGAGGAAATGTCAAGAGCGGAAAGGAAGAAATTCCGTTAGTTCCTCCTGTCTACCTAAATTTCAAGAATTGTTTAATGGATTTTCAGGAATTGTCACCAGAGATTTCAAGAACGACTTGTTATCCAATTTTGGCGAGAAGTTCGTAGCAGAGATCCGGTCGCCCGTTCTGCACCTGACTCCAGCATTGCATTGAAACGTAATGCTTTGAGTTTTGAGCCAAGGCCAAGTTTTGTGTCGATAGCGGTCCTCTATTTTAGAGAGTGCGGGGAATTTGGGTTAGTTTTAAAAAATTTTATTTCTCCGCACTAATATTTTCAATGGTCACGGCTATAAATTGATAACTCTTCACTCAGGGTCCCTTTAGCTGTAAACTCACTACGGTAGTATTAAATGATAATAAATAAATGTATTATTTGGCTTCCATATTCTCCAAAATTAAAATGTAAAAAGTCGGCTTTTCTGCAACGCTTGTCTGCATATCCGTGGCCGACCTCCTTTGCATGTGTCCAAGTACAACTGACGGGTCTTGTCAATGCAAATCCGGCAAAGCTTAGGCATTGGAACGGACATATGTCGGAAGGAGGATGAAGGAGAAAGTAAATGAAATTTAGTTCTGTGCAAATAAATGACATGATGTTGTTTGCATATATGTTAAAGTGCCAAGAACTAGTCTTAGTAGGCAATATGATTAGGCACCCAAAAGCATGCCGACTTGCTGACGAGGCCTTGAGGCTTATAGTTGGTCTTTCAGTTCGACTCTTTGTGCATCAAAATATTAATTTCACAATTCCGTTTAATTTTACTATTTTATTGTATTTATGTCTAATACTGAACTACAGTTAACGCGTCACCGCTCTGATAGTGGTACTGTATCTAACTCTAACATCCATACTACACAGAGTAACACACGCAGAGTTGATTAAGATATCCCTTGCCCTAATTGCCTGAGGTGTAACATCCCCCACGGATGAGTCCAAATGATCCTCGTCCTCATCTCTGATGAGCCGCTCGTTAATTAACCTGTTTAATGCCTGGTTTCTCACTGAATTACCTAATTACCACATCCTCATTACATCCAGGGCGTGGAAGGATGAAAGAATTCCAAAAAGGCAGAGCAGCCAGCTCCCATCCAATGAGTGGTATGGCTAGGGGTACGTTCTACGTTCCCCAAATTTCCCAACTCCAGTTTTGCGAGCCAAGTCATTTTCATCTGATCTGGATGGAACCCATCCTATCGCACCCAACGGCATCCCTTCTCCGCTAAAAGTTTCCGACGTACACGTACAAAGTATTCCCCCGCATCCATCCTGCGCATTTGGAACACTGCTGACTGAAGGAAAGGAACACTCAGGCCGTCGTCAGTGGACATCCATCCTTCCAGTACACTTTGTACGCTCATCTTTGAAGGAAGGAGTTCTCCACGTCTTGAATTTTCACCCGGTCTCAATCCCCTTTCACCGACGACGAAGTACACAACTTGTCATCCGTGTAAAACTCAGTGCCGTGCGTAGTTTCCCTTCTCCTTGTTTGCTCGCCCGTATCTTTCTTGGACGACGACAACGGGACGCGACCATGAAAGTGGCGAAAAAGTGAGGGAAAGTGATTTCACATACATGTCCATAGGAAAGGAGCCCTTTGTTTGTCCCTCGTAATAAGGAAGAGGGAGGATTTCTGGGAGGCGAACACGTACGTACGTTCTCGACGTAACTAAATTCCAGGTTAAACAAGTTTTGAAATTTGAAGAGTAAAAAGTTTTGGGTTTAGGGATTCTAACAACAATAATTTTATTTTCTGGATTATTTTATGTGTTTGAAGTCTATTGGGGTGGATTTGTGTACATGTTTGAAATAAACTACAATTTGACAGATTGGCACGGACGGACGTGCGTACGAACACGTGTCCCGTGGATTACAAATAAGGAAAACCAACGTATGAACATTACCCGGGATGTGGAGAAGGAGTATTAGAGACAAGGTTGTTATTTAATGCCCTGGGTGCAGGACTAAGCCACATTATTGTCAAACGAGGGAAAATGACTGCCAGACAAATTGGAGGGCCCGTTCTCCACTCGGTGATTTGTGGACTTCTCTTATTTCAAAATGGTGAGAGGAAAATTTCTTGTTATTTCGAGATGAAAACTTTGTGAGATTGCCATTGCCATTGCATTGTCAGCTAAGCTAGCGCTATTCCCGCTTCTGCTCTAAAGTGAATCAGCTGAATGTACACCACGTCGCGTTGCGCCGGATTGGACGGACACAATGTACAGAGAATTCATTCGTTCAATGTCAGTTCCATTGAACTCGACTGAGGTCAATTTCCGTGTTATTGAATGACCCACTCATGCCAGGGATGATTACGTCATTACAAATATATTGTCACCCGTTGATTTAGACTAATTGAGAGTCATTGCTTGGAATTGAGGGCTGTGCTATGTTGTGGAGAACAAGGGGATTTGATGTGCAGCTTCTAGTTGAATCGCATTTGGAATTGTTTCATGGAATGAATTCTCTGAATATTTTATGACTGTACTTAACGTTACTGGAACTGAGACGGACTCATTCGGTTTTTGACAAAATTTGTTTGAGTCATAATCATATCCTGCATGTAGTTGCAGAGTACTAAGTAAATGGCAAGGATTTTCAATTCACAAATTTAAAATAATTTATTCTCGGGAAGTCAAAGATAAATCGGAAAAGCTTGTCTTCCGTCATATTTATGTCACAAAAGAAAAACGTAAAGGGATATTGAAGGGAAAGGGAAATGTAATTTAACTGAAAATTCCATTCTCGTCGTCGCATTCGCAAGTCGCAATTCGTAAACTTTTATCTCTCAGCCGAAGCCAACTCACCTTCCATTACATATTCTAAAAGCTATTTCAAGCTTAACTTTCAATGACAGGATTGAAGGCACGCTGAAAAAAAAACATTAGTAAGGAGCCAAAGTTTTATTCCACCCTTCCGGTTTGGTTTGGATGCCCTTAAAAATGATAGAAATAAAATACCAATATTATTATTCAAATTTAAATATTACCTTAAAAGTCAATCAAAAGTTTATATTTTCAAGTTACTATACAAATCACATCTAGTTAGCTACGCAAGTTAGAATGCTTTTCAGTATTTAACAAGATAAGGTTATATTGCCACCCAACTCTGCGATGGTTGACGCGGTTTGCTTTACGACGAAAGATCCGTGTGTTATTCCAAAGGGAGGAAATATAGTCCAGTGACATGTAGATAACAGCAAATACCCTTCGAATCGTTAAGCCCAAAGTCCTTAGTCGTAGCCAATGGATTTGTCCAAATGCGGCTTCCACATTTTGGCCAACCACCAAGACTTTTAGCACTCGATTCGTGGCCCATCGAACTCCTGGCTCCAAATCCACTCCATAGTTGAGCTCAATCTGGGAATGAAATGACTCCCTTTTCCAATGCACAATCAAATTAACCTGGAACTGGATAAATTCACAAATTAACTGAGACACACTAGAAATGTACGATAACGACATGCAAGTGTTGTAATAGCCAGATTTTAAAACACATAGAACTCGTACATCAACTAAAGGCAAATGCAAAACACAAACCCCATCAATTGAAATCCATCATAATCGGACGTCTATGGTTTTTGTACTTCCTGTCGTAATTCGAAACGTGGGTTGAAGGGAATAGTCCCTAACTTGTTTCCATTTAATATTTAGATTATGGCTGCCAGTAAAGTAGTTGGGAAACATTATTTACTCGGGTGTTGGAGGAGGACGAGGAAGAAGAAAGTTATGTAAGCCTTATGCATCCATGCGCCCTTCCCGGCGTCGTTCCACAGGAAGGAGTTAAACTTTTAGGCCCAAGCAGAAGGGTTCCATTAAGGAAATGGAACAAGACACAAATTGAGAACAATATTAAATTTGTGGTGTGAAGTGCTCTTCATAGAAGCAACCCTAATTAGTTTTCGGCCTGACTCGGGGAGTTTCCTCAATAGAGCGAAGGCTCCCTCCTACAATTGCACATGACATAAGCATGAGGTTTTCCCCCTTCCTTAATTTCCTTGTTTTCAAACCCAAAAGTAAATTCCCAACTCAACTTGTTTGTGGCCCTCCCCACTTCCAAATATATAATTATTTCCAGTGCGGGTGACTCCCGTCCGTCCTCATCAAAAAAATCTTTTTTCCTAATCCTGGAAATTACTGACTGCACTACAACTGTACTGGGCCACCAGGCGGAAATTGATATGGTTTTGATTTTTTTTCCCTCAAGGAAAAACTTATTTTTGTTTTTCTGTCTGGAAAATTAGTGCGGAAGCCCACTGACCCCCGGACCCCCCAACTCTGAAATGGAGGAAGTGTTTATACAGAAGCCATGTATTTTCATTATATTTTGTGCGCTTTTTTCTTGGACTGTCGTTCGTATGTGCCTTCCCCGGGGGGGACTGATGAGCACTTGTAGGTTTGGAGTGTGTACTTGGAAGGATTAAGGAGGGTCTTGAAAGAGCACTCATTGAAGGTTTCATTGAAGCCTCCTTGGATTTCCCTTCAAACTTGGGTCTTCCTTCCTTCAACTCAGATTGAATGGATGGAAATGGGTTTTCATGTGCAATGACCTGCAAGGATTCCACTAAAACTTTCTCTTTTTCTCCTCATTGCCTTTCATCCTTGGGCCGGGCCAGGGCCCCGCGCAAGGCTTCAAATAATAATAATCCACACGGTTTTCGTTCCTATTCTTACGATTGCTTAGCATCCAAATGGATTGGACTGGCTGGGAGTTGGAGTGAAGTGGTTTGTGTCGACGAATGATTTTGAGACTTTGTGAAGGAAGGAGAGGACTCCGTAAACAGACGCAAGTGTTTGTATTTTATTTCCTTTTATATTCCCCTGGAATGTCATAACACGGCGGGGCGGGGGAAGAAGTCAAGGGATTTTGAAGCATTCATGCAATTACTTTAACAAAAGCCAAAGGCACTTACAAACGACGTACGTACGTACGTATTTGATTTCCCATCAAATCCTTCCTTTTTTCGGTCCTTGCCCTATTTCCTTACTCCAATTTTATTTCTGGAACTGTGAATTGCGGATTTAATTCAATTGAGGGGAAGGTAATTAAAGACGCATTCGATTTGAGCCAGGATTTTCTACTATACAACTTGCATACCCCAAGTTTCAAAAATAAAAATAATCATTCTGTGTAGTTTGTATCAAGAAAATCGTGTAAATCTGACGCCTGACTGAATAGAATAAAAAAAAGATAGTCGCAGTCAGCAGTTGGACTGGACGTGTCTTCGGCGGTCATGTGAACGTGCTGTGTACCCACGTAACCCACGTAGTTGCTTCCGCGGAATGTCAAAAAGCTTTGAATCAAATTGGAATTCTTATTGGTCTCTTTTTTGTCTTTGATGTTATTTTTGAAATGAAAGTCCTGGTGACGGGGCTGAAGATGGGGAATGTATTTGTACCCGAGTCCGGACTCCACGGTGGATCAGTCACACTTCGATGTGATTTTGCACTGGAATCCGATCAACTCCAATCCCTCAAGTGGTACAAGAATGAAGCGGAGTTCTATCGCTTCCTCCCACAGGAACACGAGCGGGTCACCACTTTCTCAAACCCCATTTTCGGATTCTCCGTTCAGGTGAGTGCTTACACACATAGAATGGTACAAGTGGATGCCGTCCAGGCCACAAATAATATTATAATTTGTAAATGATTATACTTCACTACGACTAAACCACTATAAGCATGTACTTTAAACATTAATGTTCCATTTTCCCATCCAGAAAAACAATGCAACCCTGCACGAAGTGACCATTAGGAATTTGACGCTCGCCGCCGCTGGAACTTACAAATGCGAGATTTTGGCTGATAAAACTTTCCAAAGTTTATCCCAAGAAAGAAATTTCACTGTGATAGGTACGTACGTAGTATATTTCTCTATGTAGTGTCGTCAGTGTAACAAGCCTGGGTTTTGGATGAAGCAACTTACGCGTAATGAAGGAGAACTGAGTCAAGTTAAATTTGACCAGAGGGTGTCTGTGGTGCCTTCAGTGCCTTGGTTGTAAAAAGGAATGTTCAACGTGGATTTCTACGGAAGGAAACGGAAATAAGGGAAGGGTGGGTTTGGACGACGTGGATCGGAGCCTTTAAGGAAGTGGGTAGGGAGTTTGGCTTAGATAAAAAGTTAAGTTGCCTTAACTTTTACCATTCTCGTCCTGGGCTGGGATCCTCTCCAAGTCCAAGTGGTGTGAGCTCCTCCTTTCCTTTTGGGTTCATATTCTTACATACTTCTTGTCTGGTTTCTTCCAACTAACAGTGCCGCCGGATCCCGAGAGTCCGAAAATCAACAACATTTCTTCAGCAGTTCATACGGGTGATACCATTAGTGGGAATTGTACGTCTTATAGGACTCAACCTCCAGCCCAACTCACGTTTCACGTCAATGGAGAGAAGGTGAGTCTCCGGGTTTTAGTACAAGTACCGCTAACAGCTTCCAGTGCCAAGTGGTTGGAAACGTGACGACAGGATCTTTCCTCGGTGTCTGACTACTCCTTTATCTCCTTCACCTTATCAATAATCTTATTAAACTCACATTCATAAAATTTAACCCCTCTGTCCGCTTCCTTCTTCTTCGCCTCCTGAATTAACTTTTCTCTTCCTCCACACTTTCTAAATGATCATTTATTTCGAAGGATTTTATACCCCTCAATATGGCATGGCATGGCAGGAGTTCAGCTGCCTAATTTTCTCCCTGCATGACTTCTAAACTTTCTGAGAGTTAAAGAGTCTCACTACGTGTACACGGAAAGGGGACCCCATCCATGTTACGTTAAAGGGAAAAGTGGTTAAAAGACCAGGGATGTAATGAAAGACTTCCTGTGGCTGTTCCAAGAAAGGCTGGCTGGCAAGTTTCCTCTCCAAAATACACACTCACAGAGATTCAACGGGAGATCTGGCCAATTAATCGCCTGGCAGCACGGAAATTAACAAAATACAACCAAAATTACATAAAGTTGAGCCGTTTTGAACATTGATAGTATAGCACAAATTGCACAGCAGTTAAATTTTTTGCTTACATGTTAAAACTAAACCACCCATGGTAAATTTTTAATTAATACATTAAAACCAGTAAATAACGACAGTTTGTGTTGTCGTTCATATTAAATGGCTAATTTGAATATAACCCAACTATTGTATAAATGTCTATTATTGCTACCAGTTTTAAAGAAAGTAGTGCAGTCTATGTGAATTCGGCTTAGCGCAATAAATAATAGGTCATGTAACACACACAATGTATCGCATTTTGGCATTGTCCACTCACACAGTATATAGGAATATGGCCGTCATTTAAACTGGGCAGTCTCGTTGTTTTGCTCCAAACAGGAAAATAATAAGGTACAATGAAAGAGAAAAGAATTGGGAGTACGTGACCTTTCCTCCACTTTCAATGGATACTTGTAATACTTTTAAATTGGCATTCGTGCCGAAAGAACACGGAGAGGATTAGATGGATGAAGGCTATGAGTGTGGATGTTTTTCAAGGGAAGAAAGCGGCACGGAGTGAAGGTGATTGGCGTTGAAAGATACGAACCCTCTTCCTCTCATTTGTCAGTACATCCAAACCCCATGAGCCACGACTTGAACTTTCCAAATAGGGCATGGCAATGCAAGGGAGTGTGAAATGAAGGGTTCAGCATGACGTAGTAGATTACTTCATAGTAGGAGAGTTACAATTAGACACATCTTCACATCCTAACATTCCAGAATTCGTACATGGAGTAAATGGGGAGCAGTAAATAAAATAAATTAATCTATCCCGATAAAAATAACTTGGGTTTTTTTTCCTTGAGAGTAAATCCCAGACGCATTCCAGGATCTGAATCGTCGTACACATGTATTATGTATGAGGTTGTTAACTCTGACAGGTGGAAAGTCCAGATGTGAAAGAATATCGTCCGGTCAGCGAAAATGGGAGTCGGGCTGGAGAAAGAATGCAAGTCTACACTTCAATCCTAGGACTTCGACTCAAAGTGGATAGCAGACATTTTCGTGGAGGGATCGTATCACTCAAATGTGTTGCCACTATTGGAAAACTCCGTTGGGTCACCGAAAGGCGAATCGGTCATAAAAACTTCCTGAGTCAATTCTCGTCCCCGAGTCAACATTCCTTTGGTGAGTTGGGGACAATGTCCCTTTTTCCCTGCCCATGTTTATGCCATGGAATTGTAATTCAGTTCGTACGACTACGACGACGGGATTTGCATTGATCCCCCCTCCCGCCATTATTAATTAATCATTTCGTAGACATAATTTTGCTCTTTGATCATCAAACGTTTGTAATTAATTCCTTCCCCTACCCTTGTGTACGTGTTTGAATTCACTCCTTTCCCAGGCTTCACATTTTCCATTTATTTTGACTTTCCAGGGATCCGGAGTGAAAGCGACCACACTTTGTTGCTTGTTGGAATGATTTCCTTGGCTTCCGCCGTGTTCCTCAGGTTCAACGAGATAATGGATTAAATTTGAAATATAAATAGAGAAATCTCGTAATTCCGTTTCGCTCCTGCCATATGCGTCGCTGATACACATAGGAGCCCCCGCCGCGCTGCTCTTGCTCCATTATCCCATGAGCCTATGGATCCACACACCGCTTTATTGGAAGAACACAAGGAAAAGGACGTCAACTTTTCCACCAAACATCAAAAACACAATCCGGATTATTACACAACACAGGAAATTTCCTTTGTAATTTGTCTACGATTTATGAGCCTTGGCTACCTACCAGTACCACATCACGAGGGGTTACAGGATTAATTCATATTGGGAAATGTAACAGTTTAAATCCTACATAACATAACATATAGCGTGGCTAAATTCTTGCTTTCAGAATTAGAGCGCAAAATGAGATATACTCATACATTACATGAGGGTTAAAGAGATTTGAAGTGTGAATGCTTTTATGTAATACGAATATTTCCAACATTCCTTGTTATCCAATATTTTTGGAACACGTTGTATTGTGGAGTCGTCCGCTAGCTGCGCTGTGCACCATGTGTTGTTTCCATTGTCATGATGATCTTATCGATTCCACTACTGTATGTATTTCGTCCAACCACCACAGCACCACACACTACTATTCCAGCCCGTGCTTATTATTTTTTGGTGCTATTGATGTGACAATTCACTTGGAATCCACATCTACCTCCTTTATTGTACGTGTGTGTGTGTTGTGAAAGTCCAAGATCAAAAGGTTTACGATATTTGTATGAAATAAACGTGTACTTTCATCTAAAATGGTTTGTTCTAATAAATTACACAGCAACGCGGAGCCATCCACATCCCTAATGCCAAGCGAAACCCATACATACGTTCATAATGGAACTCTGGGTTCTATTTACGAATTAAACGTATTACCATTACGCCACCTTTTCCTCCACTCCGTTGTGCGAGACCAGCAAACTACACGATATTCATTAGAGGAATTAATCCGAGTCATGCAATGCAAAGCCATGGGCTTGTACATTTTACCAGTGCCAGTACCAAATGGAACCGAGAAGTGAAGCACCAATTTTCTCCAAATTAATTTTACGATGGGTGTGTATTGTTTGCCTTATCAAAAACAATAATTTGGTCCGATTAAAAAGCTGTTGGACTTTGGCCAGCTCCGCTCCTCTCCTCCAACTTGTTAGGCATGAGGCTTGGGATAATAATTTAATATTAATAAACATGCGGACTTTGCGGTTCGGTGGTTGTAGCCGTACGTACGTAACGCACGTATAACCATATTGCTGCTAGTCTTGCCAAGTCATTTAAACTTTTACATGGATCCTCTCCACAAATTTTGTAGAGGCCTTCGGATTTTATGGCTTCTGCCTTGAAACAAACATGGGAATAAATTTTAAAAGCGAAATGAAAGGAAAGGGCGTCGGCTGGACTTGAGTGTTTCGGCATGTAGAAGCCAAGAGCCCCCCAAACCATGTTAGACCAAAAGGATGGGATCATATCTGTACATTTCAGTGACTCGGATTGGAATGGGATAAAATGAAGTCATAAATCAAGTCGTTCGTG